>WNWU01013361.1:34432-57469 GCA_012654045.1 Ptyas mucosa | reverse complement strand
TTCCTTTCTTATGAAGAACATCTGGGAATCATTCTGGTCTCTTTTGCCCTATTCTTGTTCTTAGCCACAGGTCTTGTTTTAATTGTATTCATTAAACATCTAGAAACTCCCATTGTGAAAGCCAACAACCGAGACCTCTCTTACATCCTCCTGGTCTCCCTCCTGCTTTGCTTCTTGTGTCCTTTCCTCTTCATTGGTCAACCAAGGAAAGCTACCTGCCTTCTCCGACAAACAGTTTTCAGCATCATCTTCTCAGTTGCCGTTTCTTCTCTCTTGGCCAAAACCATCACAGTGGTGCTGGCTTTCCTGGCCACAAAACCAGGAAACCGAGTGAAGAGATGGTTGGGGAAGAGCTTGGCCAACTCCATCATCCTTTCTTGTTCTAGTGTCCAAATTCTGATCTGCTCCATCTGGTTGGGAACTTCTCCCCCATTCTGTGACTCAGACTTTCACTCCCAGCCTGGAGAGATCATCCTGCAATGCAATGAAGGCTCTGTTTTCATGTTCTACATCACCCTCAGCTACATGGGCTTCCTGGCTGCCATCTGCTTCACAGTGGCTTTCCTGGCCAGGAACCTCCCTGGAGCCTTCAATGAAGCCAAGCTGATCACCTTCAGCATGCTGGTCTTCTGCAATGTCTGGGTCTCCTTCCTGCCCACCTACCTGAGCACAAAAGGGAAATATATGGTGGCTGTGCAGGTCTTCTCCATCTTGGCCTCCAGTGCTGGTCTGCTGGTCTGCATCTTCACCCCCAAGTGCTACATTATCATTCTGAGGCCAGACTTGAATACAAAGGAGTATCTTACGACCAGAAGAAATGTATAAATGTGAGTTAGAGGAGCCTGAGTGGCGTAGCAGGCTAATGCCTCCTATTAAGGCAGCATTTAACATCCAGCTGCCTGCAATTACTGCAAGTTCTAATCTCACCAGGCTCAAGGTTGACTCAGCCTTCCATCCTTTCTAAGGTGGGTAAAATGAGGACCCAGTTTGTGGGGGCAATAACTTTGTACTTTGTACAAAGTAAGCAATAACTTACTGACTTTGTATAAATATACAAAAGTATGAAGGCTGTTGCTTAATGCATTGTAAGCCACCCTGAGTCTCCGGAGAAGGGCGGCATATAAATATAAATAAAAATTAAAAAAAATTAAAAAAATAAATTTCCACTCTCAACACATTCCAACAGGCCAAGCATAGAAATTGTTCCAAGCTGTCCCCATATATGAGCTGGAGCAACAATTTTGAGCTGAAATAATCAAAGGGCAATTGGAAGATAGTGTCCTCCATCCTTATCCAATATAATTGCAAGATGTGGTAACCTGGATTATCCATCTGGTCAAATTATGTAGAAATAAAATAAAAGGGGAGCTGAAATACAGCCGTATAAGACTTTTACAAAGCAATTCCTAAAGAATTGGGAGTATCCATATTTAAGTGTCCCATAAATGTGGTGCAAGGGAGGGAGGAGGGATTGATCATAAATACTCTTACTAAATTGCAACAAATCATCCATCTCATTCTTCTGATGGTAGACACTCCAGAGTTATTTGGAAGGGATTTTGGAGGTCTTCTACTCCAATCCCCTGATCAGACAGTAAACTCTATACCATTTCAGACAAATGGCTGTCCAATCTCTTTTTAAAAACCTCCAGTGTTGGAGCACCCACAACTTCTGTAGGCAAGTTGTTCCACTGATAGATTATTCTGTTATGAAATTTCTCCTTAGTTCTAGGTTGCTTCTCTTCTTGATTAGTTTCCATCTGTTGCTTCTTGTCCTGCCCTCAGGTGCTCTGGGGGAAAAGTTGACTCTCTCTTCTTTGTGGCAGCCCCTGAAATAGTGGAAGACTGCTATTATGTCACCCCAGTCCTTCTATTCATTAAGCTAGACATACTCAATTCCAGAAACCGCTCTTTATATGTTTTAGACTCCGTTCCCCTAATCATCATTGTTGCTCTTCTCTGCCCTTTTTCTAGAGTCTCAACATATTGTTTACATAGTGGCAACCAAAAGTGGATGCAGAATTCCAAGTGTGGTCTTAGAGATAAAGATGGATCCTGGCCTCATTCAGAAGACCTATGCTTAACTTTTGGAAATGGAAGTTTGTAAGGTCATCCTATGCAAAGAAATTATCACATAGTTTCTCAAATTTAGCAGAAATATTTTATTTTATTTATTTATTTTTAGATTTCTATACCGCCCTTCTCCCTGGGGACTCAGGGCGGTGTACAGCCAAGTAAGAAACACATAATATAAACAATTAAAAACCAATTAAAAAGAATATCTAAATTTGGCCCAGAAATTTAAAAACACCCCACTTTAAAATCATTTAAAAGGCTTCGCTTAGGCCAGCCCGGCTTGTTGGAAGAAAAATGTTTTAAGGGCCCGGCGGAAGGCACAGAGGTCATGGATTTTTCTTAACTCAGGGGGAAGCTGATTCCAGAGGGTAGGAGCTCCCACAGAGAAGGCCCTCCCCCTGGGGGTCACCAGCCTACATTGCTTGGCTGATGGCACCCCGAGGAGACCCTCTCTGTAGGAGCGCACGGGTCGATGGGAGGTTGTCAGTGGCAGAAGGCGGTCTCGTAGATAACTGGGCCCTATGCCATGGAGCGCTTTAAAGGTGGTAACCAACACCTTGAAGCGCACCCGGAAGACCACTGGGAGCCAGTGCAGCTCGCGCAGGAGCGGTGTTATGTGGGAGCGCCATGTAGCCCCCGTAATTACCCGCGCGGCCGCATTCTGGACCAGTTGGAGCCTCCGGGTGCTCTTCAGGGGGAGCCCCATGTAGAGAGCATTACAGTAGTCCAGGCGAGAGGTGACGAGGGCGTGAGTGACCGTGCACACGGAATCCCGATCAAGAAAGGGGCGCAACTGGCGAATCAGGCGTACCTGATAAAAGGTCCCCCTGGCCACAGCTGTCAGATGTTCCTCTAAGGACAGCTGCGTATCCAGGAGGACTCCCAGATTGCGCGCCCTCTCCACGGGGGCCAAAGACTCGCCCCCGATAGTCAGCGATGGCGTCAGCTGGCTATATTGGGAAACCGGGAACCACAGCCACTCAGTCTTGGAGGGGTTGAGCTTGAGCTTGTTCCTCCCCATCCAGATCCGTACAGCTTCCAGGCACTGGGACATCACTTCAAGGGCATCGTTGGGGTGGTCTGGGGTGGAGATGTACAGCTGGGTGTCGTCAGCGTACTGATGATATCTCACCCCAAAACCACGGATGATCTCACCCAGCGGCTTCACATAAATGTTGAACAGAAGGGGCGAGAGGACCGACCCTTGTGGCACTCCACAAATGAGAGGCCTCGAGGTCGACCTCTGCCCCCCTGTCAACACAAACTGCGACCGGTCGGAGAGAAAGGAGGAGAACCATCGTAAAACGGTGCCCCCCATCCCCAACTCTTCCAACCGGTGCAGCATGATACCATGGTCGATGGTATCAAAAGCTGCTGAGAGATCTAATAGGACCAGAACAGAGGAACAACCTCTGTCCCGGGCCCTCCAGAGATCATCAACCAACGCGACCAATGCCGTTTCCGTGCTGTAACCAGGCCTGAAACCCGACTGGAACGGATTCCAGTCCAAACAAATATGTTTGGTTGGGTGGATTTCCCTTCTTGGCTTTATCATGGTTGTATTTTTCTTGCACCCAAAAAGTTCCAGCCTTCTTCATCTTGCAATAATTTTAGTTTTATCCTCGCTTTTCCCCCCACCAAATATATTTCAACACTATTTTATTTAAATCTTCAAAATAATCTTTCTCCAACCTAATTGGAATTGTCTGGAACAAGTATAGAATTCTAGGTAGTATATTCATCTTAATCGTTGATACTCTCCCTATTAATGATAGTTATAAATTTTCCCACTTTGCCAAGTCTGTCACTATCTGTTGTTTGAGTTTATTATAATTGTTCTCTTTGAGTGTACTACATCTTACTGTCAAGTATATCCCCAAGTACTTAACCTTATTTGTGACCTGTATCTTCAATACTTCTGCCAGTTCTTCTTTTTGTTTTGTTAACATATTTTTTGTCAAAATCTTTGTTTTATCTTTATTTTCAAACCTGCTACTTTTCCATATTCTCCTATCTTGTCTATCAGTTTAATTGCTGTTTCTAATGGATCTTCAAGAATAAATACCAGGTTGTCTGTGAATAGTTGCAATTTGTATTCTTCCTTTTGAATTTTCATTCCTTTTATATCTTTTTCTTCTCTAATATTTCTGTTTAGCACTTCTGATGTTTTTTTTTTTAATTTGATTTATGTGCCGCCCTTCTCCGGAGACTCAGGGCGGCTTACAATGTACTAAGCAATAGCCTTCATACTTTTGTATATTTATACAAAGTCAGCTTATTGCCCCCACAAACTGGGTCCTCAATTTACCTACCTTAGAAAGGATGGAAGGCTGAGTCAACCTTGAGCCTTGGTGAGATTCAAACCTGCAATAATTGCAGGCAGCTGATGTTAATAACAGGGCTTTAGACCACTGTACTATCCAAGGCTCTTTAACACAAACAACAAACAAGGCTCTGTTAACACAAACAACAGAGGTGACAGTGGACAACCTTGTCTTGTGCCTTTTTTTATTTCAATAGACTCTGTCAATTCTCCATTTATCATTACTTTTGCTGTTTGTTTGTGATATATGGCTTCTGTGGCTTTAATAAATTTTCTTCCAAAGCCCATCTGCTCCAGCTGTAATAACATAAATCACCAATTCACATTATCGAAGGCTTTCTGTGCATCTAGGAATATCAAAGCCATTTGTTTTTCAGGATGTGCCTCATAATATTCCAAAGTGTCCAGAATTATCCTCATATTATCTTTAATCTGTCTTTTTGACAGAAACCCATTTTGATCAGAATGTATGAAATTATTTAGATATCTGCCAGTATTGAAGCGAAGATTTTATAGTCTGAATTTAGCAGGGATATAGGCCTATAATTCTTCTTCTTTTTTTTGAGAATTTGTTTTATTTTAAAACAAAAACTAAACATAAGACCATCATCATTCCAAACAATTACAGACAGTGAGTCGAACGGTTCATATTCTCTTGTGCATAAATCCATTTCTAAAATACCAATTTGTAACAGAAACTTATGTCTTTTATAGAAAAAAAAAACATCAGATATTTTATCTTTACATCAACCCCATATTTCATACTTCAATTCCATGATTTATTTTCTATCCATTGATAAAACAAATCCCATATCAAATAATATTGTTTATCTTCCTGTTCTCTAATTTCAAATGTCGATTTACTCATTTCAGCACATTCCATAATTTTCTTAATAATCTCATCATCAGTAAGTAACTTCTCTCCTTTCCAATTTTTAGCAAATACAATTAAAACGTTCACAATTAAATATTGCACTTCTCTGTTATATGTTTCTGGTAGAATCCCCAATAAAAATATCTCTGTTTAAAGTCAATATGTTTCTTTGTCATTTTTTCCAACCACATGTGTATCTTAGTCCAAAATCGTTTAGCTTCTACACATGTCCACCACATACGGTAATATGATCCTGGAGTCTGATGACACTTCCAACATTTCTCCAATTTATTCTTGAACATTCTGGCTATCTTCGTCGGGGGTAGGTGCCACCTGTAAAACATCTTATACAAATTCTCCTTATATGCTGTAGACATTGTCATTTTATAATTTTGTGACCATAATTTTTGCCATTTCTCTAAATCAATACCATGACCAAAGTTTTTCGGCCATGCTATCATTGACTCTTTAACTTGTTCTTCTTCCAATTATCCATATAATTTTTTAATCACATAGTCATCAGAACCCATTAAAATCTTATCTAAATTAGTCATAACATTATAAAAACCTTCTTGTTTAGAATCTTCTTCATATCTAGAACGTATTTGCCAGTAAGAAAACCAATCCATCTTAAAACATTGTTCTTCTAATTCTTGCTTTGTTTTAAGTTCACCCTTTTCATCTATTAATTCACTATATCTAACAATTTGTTCCCTTCTGAATACTACTGAATATGAAAATGCTTCAATTGTAGATACCCAGACTGGAATTTTCAAATAACGTTGTTTTTTAATTTTCTCCCAATTCAATAACAGAGCCTCACGTATGTAGTGTCTTCTAAAATACCCATGTATTTTTGTTCCTTTATACCATAAAAAAGCATGCCACCCCATCAACAAATCATGTCCTTCTAAATTCAATAATCTAATATTTCTTAAAGTTATCCATTCTTTAATCCACATCAGGCTTGTTGCTTGATATTAAAGTTACCAATTAGGTAAACCAAAGCCTCCCCTTGTTCTAGCATCTTGTAATAACTTTAATTTTATCCTCACCTTCTTTCCCTGCCAAATATATTTTAACACCGTTTTATTCAAATCTTCAAAAAAGTTTTTCCCCAATCTAATTGGAATTGTCTGAAACAGATATAAAATTCTAGGCAAAATATTCATCTTAATAGTTGATATTCTACCAATCAAGGAAAGCTGCAAATTTTCCCGTTTCGCCAAGTCTGCCCCCGTCTGTTGCTTAAGTTTATTATAGTTATTTTCTTTAAGTGTACTACACCTTGCTGTCAAATATATCCCCAGGTATTTAACTTTATTAGTGACCTGCATCTTTGATATCTCCATCAATTCTTCTTTTTGCTTTGTCAACATATTTTTGTCAAAATCTTCGTTTCATCTTTATTAATTTTCAAACCAGCTACTTTCCCAAACTCTTCAATATTCTCTATCAATGTATTTATTCATGTTAATGGTTCTTCAATAATAAAGACCAGGTCATCAGCAAATGCTTGCGATTTATATTCTTCTTTTTGAATTTTCATTCCTTTTATATCTTTTTCCCCCCTCTAATATTTCTATTTAAGACTTCTAATGTCAATATAAACAACAGTAGGGACAGTGGACATCCTTTCTGGTACCTTTTTCTATCTTAATAGAATCAGTCAATTCTCCGTTTATCATTACTTTTGCCGTTTGTTTGTGGTATATAGTTTCTATTGGCTGAATAAATTTTCTGCCAAAGCCCTATAATTCTTGATTTGTTGTGGGTCGGTATCCTCCTTTGGAACAAGTGTAATATATGCTTCTGACCATGACTTGGGTAGTTTCATCTTTGCCATGACTTCATTCATGACTTCTAACAATGGGAGGCTCAATGATTCCTGTAGTGTCTTGTAATATTCCGCTGGCAGTCTATCCAGGCCTGGTGCCTTCCCATTTTGTTTTTTAAGTGCTTCAGTTAATTCCATCATTGTTATATTTCCTTCTAACATCATTTCAGTGTCTTTAGAAATTTGGGGTAGATTCGCTTTCTGCAGGTATTGTTTAACACTTTCCTCCTCAATATTCTCTTGTTCATACAGTTTTCTATAATAATCTTGTATAATTTTTTTCCTTCTCTTTATTCCCATATCTAATTTGCCCTTGATCATCTACTAGTCATATTATTTTTCTTGATTCTCTCTCTTTTTTCAGTTTGTATGCTAACCATCTATCTGGTTTATTTGTGTCTTCAAAATAGTTCTGTTTGGCACTTCTAATTTTTTGTGCTAAATCCTCTTTTTCTATTAATCCTCTTTTATGTTTAATTGTGTCCATTTTTATTTTAGTGTCTTTTTTTGTGGAAATTTCTGTAATTCTTTTTCAAGTTTCTTGTAATCATCCTCTAATGTTTTATAAGCTTATCTTTTCTTAGTGTTTCTTTTCCTTGTATAGTCTATTATCAAACCTCTAGCATAGGCCTTCATTGTATCCCAAATATTTTGCATTGATGTGTCCTCTTCTATTTTCTTTAAAAAAGAAAGCCAATTCTTTCTCCATTTTCTGTACAAATTCCTTTTCTTTTAGTACTGTACTATTTAAGGTCCATCTAGATCTTCTCCTTTGTCCTTTCCATTTCATTGTCATTGGGTTATGATCTGCCCAGGTGTTTGCTTCTATGTCAATTTCTTCTATGTTAGAAGTCAATTCCATTGTCGTCCATATCATGTCTATTCTAGACCATGATGAGTGTCTATTTGAATAAAAAGTATGTTGTCTATTCTTTGCATTTCTTTCTCTCCATGCATCTTTTAAGTTTATTTCCTCTATCATTTTAAAGAAGGATTTCAGAAGAATCTTTCTATTATGCTTTGTTATTTTCTGTGTATTGTAATCTAATTTCTCATCTACTATACCATTGAAATCTCCCATTATGCAAATATTATCATAGTCCAATTCAATTATTTTCATATGTAATTTTCTATAAAATTCTTCTTGATTATCATTTGGAGTGTATATTGCTATTAAAAGTATTTTCATATTATTATCTATTATTTCCACCATCAAAATTCTTCCATCGTCATCTGAATAAATTTGCTCCGCTGGGATTGTGTCTCTAATATGTAAAACAATTCCTCTTTTCTTACATTGTGGCAATGAAGTAAATGTTTCCCCTAATTTTGGCTGAATCAATATTTGTTCATGCTGCTTTTTAAAGTGTACTTCTTGTATTTATTTATTTATTTAGCATATGGCTGGTCACACACAATATTAGAACACTTCATTTTTACAGGTTAAAACAATTAAAACAATTGGAAAAAAAAAACAACCAGTAAGAAAACCTAAGAGGAAAACAGAAATAACATTTCAGAGTTTAATGTCAAGTTTGGAGATCCAGTCAATAGCTATCGTTGTTACGCAGATAAAGTCCCTAAAATCTCCTGGATACCTTCTGTTAGAGCATTCCATCATTATATGTTGGATAGTCTGTTGGGGGCCTCCACAATCACATTGTGCTGAAGTGTCCTTCCCCATTTATACAAGGAGTCAGCACGCACCCCATGAGTCATTCTAATTCTATTGTATGTCACCCATATGTATTGGGGTAGATTAAATCCTGGAGGTATACTATTAGGATTAATATGCGCAGAAATATCTTGGGGGAAATAGCTACTCCACGCTTCCATCCACTTTTATGTAGTGTTCTGATGATCGGCCAGCAGCTTAAGCGCTGACAAGAGTGGTGGGTTTCTTGACTTTAATCAGCATCTTAAGAGATCAGGAATGTAGCCATGAATGGGTAGAGAGGAATTTAACAGGATCTTACTATACTCCCGAATGAGAGCTTCTTGTCCTAAGTGCGGGGGAAGTATGTGACTAAGAACTGGTAGCTTTTATGCACCCAGTAATTAGCCTCATTGTATGGTTAAGTTGAACATCGATAAATCCTGTATGTGAGCTTTTTATCCATACAGGTGCGCAGTATTCCGCTGCAGAGTAGCAAAGCTTGAGGGCTGCACATCGAAGAGTTGGGGCTGAAGCTCCCCAAGTTGTTCCGCATAGTTTCTGTAGAATGTTATTTCTGGTGTTAACCTTGGCAGCCATATTCTGAATATGTTTTTTTAAAAGACAGAGTCCTGTCTAAGGTGACCCCCAGGTATTTTGGTGTTGCCTCATATGGGAGCAGTTTGCTGTTTAGGTATACATTGAGTTCTCTTTTTGCCAATTTGTTGTTAAGGTGAAAACATGATGTAACTGTTTTACTTATGCTTGGGATTAACCTCCATTGGTGGAAGTATGTGCTCAAAGTTGTGAGGTCGGCTGTAAGTATGCCTTCTGTAGCTTCAATGTCCTTGTGGCTATATGCAAATGCCAAGTCATCAGCATAAGAGAACTTTGTTGATAGCGTGGGTGGTATATCGGAAATATATAAGTTAAATAGAGATAGGGCCAGCACGGAGCCCTGAGGGAGTCCGTTATTCAGGTGTCTTTGCTTACTGATTTTGTCACCCATGATGACTTGAAAGGTCCTTGCTGAAAGCATGTTATTTATTAGGCAGCCCATAGTCCTACAGGGGAAAGTGTGGAGGAATTTGCTTAATAGGCCCTCTCTCCATACTGTATCGTATGCTGCTGTGAGATCCACAAATACAACAGATGTTTTCAATTTATTCTGGTAGCTGCTTTCAATATGGCTTGTAAGACTAAGAACCTGATCAACACAGCTCCCATAAGATCTAAACCCAGCCTGTTCAGCCGGTATTTGTTTGTTAATTTTCTGTCTGATTCTGTTAAGTATCAACCTTTCCGGTAGTTTATAACAGACACTTAACAGAGCAATGGGGTGATAGTTTTCTGGCTTATTGCTTTCTTTTCCAGGTTTTAATATGCCAATTACCTTGGTTCTTTTAAATTCTGGAGGGAGCTTTCTGGAAGTTAGGATATCTGTATAAAATTCTGCCAGATATAATCTGTTTACTTCTTGTAAACAGATTATATCAAACTTTAATTTCTCTAATTTATGAAATGTCTTTCTTCTTTTAATAGTTAAATTAAGTCCATTTATGTTTATTGTAATCAATTTTTTCTCTTCCATATTTATATTTTATAAGAAGGGTTTATTATTCTAGTAGATCTCGGTTCACATTATTCTCTATATTCCATGTTGCCAGCCACTGCACCTTCTTCTTTTTCAGTCATTGCAAGGCATTCCTTGTGTAGTTCAATCAATGTATCTTCTCTTCTTGTCTCCTCTTTTTTTCTCTAAAGTATTCTGCACAGAATAATTCTGCTTTGTCAATTGAATCTATTCTGTATTTTTGTTGTTGACATGTAAACGCAAGGTGTTCTGGTATCAGCCATCTATAATTCACACCTTTCTTAAGTAATATTTTGGTCAGAAAATGATATTTTCTTCTTATCTCCCTCACTCTTCTTGGTATTTGTTTCAGAACCACAATTTCCTTATCTTTATATTTCAATGTTTTCTCTCTTGTGATCTGCAGTATTTGCGTTTTAATTGACTTCTTAGTAAATCTTATGTGGACTTCTCTTGGTAGCTTGTTTCTCATTGTGAATCTTGTAAAGACTCGAAATACCACGTCTATGCCATCCATCATCATTTCTTTAGAAATTTCTAGTGCTTTTGCTAAAATTTCTATCATTTTTTCTGCCAAGTTTTCTCCCTTTTCTTCTTCTATATTTTGAAATCTGAGATAAAATTCTGATCTGTCCATCTCCCATCCTACTCCACTCTTATCTCATTTAACCTCATTCAATCTACTGTCAATATCTCTGATTTTTTTGTCCCTTTGTTCTTCCTTTTCTTCAATTTTTTGGAGTCTATCCTCATATTTCTTCATCATTTGGTGTATGTTCTCCACTTTTTCATCTGTTTTTTTTTCTGTTCTTTGTTCAATACTTTCTGTTCTCTGTTCAATATTCTCTACTCTTGCTTGTATTTTTTGAATTCCTTGCCAAATCACCTGCAATGTCACTTCCTTTTCCTTCTCTCATTCCTTATCCTTATCCTGTTGCAACATCATCTGTATTGATTGTTGTCCTCCAGATAGTGAAGAGGAAGGAGTCGATGTAGAAGAACCAATAGCTGTTGCCTTTCTACTCATTTCTGTGGAATGGTTGAAAAAAAATTCAAACAAATAGAAAATATTCAGGTTCTTCTATACCTTAATCCACTTATATGGAGGACAGATATTGTACTAGTAACAATAAGAAAAAGGAAAAGGAAAAGGAAAAAAAGAAAAAAAGATCTTCAGGCTCTTGTATGCCTTAATCCAATTAAATAGAAAGATATTGACCAAATTAACAATTTCCAATCAAAGAAAAAGAAAAAAGGAAAAGGAAAAAGCCAAAAAAGAAAAGGGGAAAAAGACAATAAGAAAAAATCGATGTGTGTATAAAGAGTTGAAAATCCTCCAAGAGGCCACAGTCCAGCTAAAAATAATTGAATAAGGGGGAAGTGGAAAAGTAACACCAAAAAAAAAAAAAGAAAAGAAAAGAAAAGAAAAGAAAAAAAAAAGAGAGGGAGAAAAAAGAACAAGCTTTCTGTCTGGAAGGAAGGTCCACCACTGTATAATAACCAAAACTCTTTTGTTAAATTTCAAATAATTATTTTCAGCTCTCTTTCCAGAGTCACTGCAATCTTCTTCTTTTCAGCCTCAGACTCCTGCCACTGATAGTTTCCCAGAAGAACACCTGAATAAACAACCATGTAAACAGTCTTTGATGCTCTTCCCACTATCTTATCTATAAATAGGCTTTGAGTCCTTGGAATGTAACCCAGTTGTTACTTTCTTAAACCAGAGGGAAAAAAAGAAACAATATTTCCAGTCCACTAGATGGCAGTGTTACTTATTATCTCCACTTTCCCTTCCCTTCTTATATTCAATACACAATAAAACAAAAAGAGAAATAAAAAAGTAAACAAAAAGTAGAACAAAAGAAAATTTGTACAAAAAGGCACTAAGTATTTAGTAGTTAAGTAGATAAAATGGAAATCTTCAGTCCAATCCATTCCAGTCCAAATTAAAAAGTAAAAATGTCCATAAACACCGACAAGTAAAAATATATTGAAAAATAGGGAAAGCTACATTAGACTCAGGCTTAATTCTGCCGCTTAACCTCTTTTGTCTTCAATTTTAATTTTCTTTTAACCTCAGAGTGTTCTCTCAGATAATATATTTAAGAGTTATCTCACCAAACCGACACACTTTCTTCCCAACTTCTTCTGTTTCGGAGCTGTCCCAACTTCAGCAGCTTCAATGGCTGCCTCCTCATTGCCAGAAAAAAGAGCTTCTCCTGGATCAACCAGGGACTTTGAGACCACATTCTACTGCATAATTCCCAACGACCAGTAAGATCCCACAGAGTTGGTCTCCTCTGGATCCCGTCAGCTAAACAATGCCAGCTGGTGGGCCCTCAGGGGAGGGCCTTCTCTGTGGCTGCCCCAGCTCTCTGGAACCAGTTATTTCCTGAGGTCTGGACCATCCCCACCCTATTGGCCTTCTGAAAAGTGGTGAAGACCCGGCTTTACCGGCAGGCCTGGGGCCATTGATCTCACTCTTATGATCTGGCGAGATCCGGCCATGAATGGTGTGAATGAGTTTTAATGTTTTAAATGTTTTTAATTCTTAAATATTTTTTATAATGATTTTAAATGCATTGTGAGCCGCCCTGAGTCTTCGGAGAGGGGCAGCATACAAATTGAATAAAATAAAATAAAATAAAATGAATAAATCAACAAGATGTGCCCTCCACTATCACCGTCTCTACGGGACGGTGAGGTCCAAAATGGACCATCCAGTGGCAAAGATATCAATGGCGATCTTGGAGCTTCAAGATCACCCGCCATACCGTCGTGACGCCAGCTCCGCCCTCTCGAATAATATATTTTTTAACAGCTGACCTAAGACTAAATGTAACTGATGTAATCTTTAATTTACAACCTTGCACAGAACAGTGGATTGAGAGAGAACAGATCTCTTTAACATCTGTGGCTCTAGTAATAATAATCTTTTTTGCTTTATTGTATCCCTGGACTTTTTCTTACTTAAGCAGCATACCAATTTTGAGTGCATGGCTTGACAAATGTTTACAAAAAAATAGGTAGGGAAAAAGCAATAATCTTTAGGAAATGTTAAATAGTCTAAATTGTCAAAAAAAAAAAGATATCAACAAATACCTCCCAATATTCTTGACAGCAGTTACAAGCAGAATTATATTTTAACCTCTCTCTTCCTAAGGTTACATTGTGACTCTTTTTTTAAAAAAAGATATTTTTATTCAACAGTTTTTTTTAAAAAAAAAACAAACAAAAACAGATATTTACATCTCCTCCTTTTCAACATCTTCACATCGGTAATCCATATTTATAATTTTCTCTTTATCTTAATATATCTTTTATACATATACTTCTAATATATCATATATATACCATTATAATATATTCTATTATTCTAATTATTTTATTTACACTTGACATAAACATGTACCTAATTTCCTTTCCACAATTTTTATTTCTTCCCATTTCTTTCTATATTTCTCCACCTAACCATTATTTAGTCTTCCTTTGTCCCCACCACCTTCCCCCCACCCTTTTCTCCAACCATTTATACCGTTTCTCCTAGACTAAGTAATATTCTGTTTTATCTTTTTCTTGTATCTCCTTCGTGAGCTTATCCATTTCTGCACACTCCATAATTTTTCTAATCAGACTGTCTTCTAATGGTATGTCATTGTTTTTCCAGTTTTGGGTAAAAACTATTCGTGCTGCTGTAATTATGTGAATGATGGACTCTTTTAATCTATACTTTCCTCCATATGAAAACCATAAATCACAACTTCGTCTTTACACAAAAAATCCATAATGGGTTTCCAGTCACCAGTACATGTGGATGTAGCCCTTTCTCTGTTCAAAGTAGGCAGTTTGTCCATCTCAGAAAGTTCTGTCAATTTCACAAGCCATTCCTCCCCGGTAGGTAGTTCTTTTTTTTTTTTAATAGAATAAAATTGTTTATTTTTGCTATTATACTAAAATGACCTGGCCTTACCCCTGCTGATAATTTTAAAAAGGATGCTCTGGCAGGTGTATCGTAATGAACTGTACTAAGAATGGTGTTTATGTCCTTCAAATATGATCTTCAACAATATCTTCCAAGAATACCTTTCTTTCTGGAAATTAACCATAGCGAAGGCATTAAGGAGGATTTTCTTCTTTAAATAAAAGGGAGATTTTGCACTGGTTGTGTTACCAAAAGTGTGAGATGATGTAGCATAATCTTCCTTAACCTTATATTTTTGGGATGTGTTGAATCGCTGTTTCCACATCCTCAGCCAGTAGTTCACACATCTGTAAAACATCTGTAAAAGTTGGGGAAAGTTAGCCATATGAATTAGTGAAGGAACTTGCTGGTCTCCATTTCTCAAGCTTGTCATGCAAATTATTAAAATGCTTACCTTGAGAGGACAATAGGCTTGGGGAGTATTTTCAAGCATCAAATTATTATTGTCTATTCCCAACTTTTATATATATTAAGACCGACAAACATTTAATACATCAATTCTCCCTTCCCTGTGATGCCTCGGTGTTATCGTCTAGGCTTTGTTTCCATCTTCCATGAGTTTCTTCTATCTTCACCTTCATCCAAACTATTCTAACATTTCATTTCTAAATCAATATTATAGTCATCATTTGTACACAATTATAGTATCAGTCATTTATATCTCTTTTCCAACCAACTATAAAAATATTTCCATGTTTTAAAATATTCTGATTCCTCCTTATCTTTAATCATCAAAGTTAATTTATTCATTTCTACACAGTCTAATTTTTTTTTATTACTTCTTCTTCCAAAGGTATTTTCTCTGATTTCTATTCCCAACTTGAGAACAATACTGCAGCACTGCTTTTGTAGCATCCTCCTCACAGGGCCATACAGTGAGAAACCAGTTTTAATAACATAATTGGGAGATCTTTAAGGGTTATTAGGGCTATGGATTAAAAAAACAACAACCCAAAAATGTTTTTAAAAGGCATTGGGGAAACCACGTTTTTTATGGCTGACAAGCTCCTGGCATTACTGGAATAATATCTGATCTGAAAGAGATTTACTGATCTCCACACAGTGCGGGACATCATTGACATACAATGCACATTACTTTGTGTTCCTTTTCCTGCTTCAATATTCAGTAAACTTTAAAAGCCATCACTCAAAGCTTTCTATCATCCCCAAATGCAAAAAGGGAGAAGACTGGAATGTTAAAAGAAAAACAGGCAACTCAATTATGAACTAGCACATTGGTGTCACACATTGGCGGTTGTGACACATATTTTTAGTGACAGGGAGCCACAGCAGAGGGGTGGAAGAGCCACATGTGGCTCCAGAGCCACAGTTTGCTGACCCCTGCCCTAAACCAACCTCTGGGTGGTTGTGGAAAGAAAATCAGGTCACACCATCCATCACACTGTGGGCACACATTTTCTGAGCTGCAGACCACACAGCTCACTATTTATTTAAGAAACCAAGAAACTTTAAAGGCCCTCAGTGTTTTTATCAGTATGGAAAAACAACACAGAATGTGTCAAGGAAACTAAAACAAAAATGACTACCAACTCTATAATTTTCTCTCTCTTACTCAGTGTTGTGGTCCACAGGCTGTCATCTTTCTGTCTCTTAGCTCTCATGAAATATATATATATATATATTTCTAGAAAAGATGGCAAATGAAATTTCACTTCGGTTACAAGTAATTATAAAATCAGCTCCAGTTTAAGATTAATATATGGAGATCTCCTTAAGAAGAAAATCCCAAACAGGCCCTATTCTTAACATTTGCTGGGTTCAAGGATAATGATTGCTTCCATGGCCACAGGCAGCACTAGAGTTAAGTGTCACCAACCTAGAATGGCACCAAACTTTGTAACTATGAGTGACCTTCCCTAGCAGTCTCTGGAGACAAGAGACCACATTGAAGGATATCAGAAGACACTTTTCTGGCTATTGAAGTGTCTTGCTCCGGCATCACTTTCTGGATGTGTCCTAATGGGAAGGACTAAGGTCCCAAGGGATGTATCTGTGAATTCTCACAAATATGCTTTTCTCCAGCTACCCATCCTTACATGGATGGAGTTCAGTGTCCCAAGAGGAGAAGTTCCTTCTCACTGTTATTATTACTATACCAGCATTGAGATCTCTTCTCCTACTTCTCCAGTGACTGCTTTTGATGTAAGCATCAGATTGAAGCAACATGGAAGGGATCTTGCACTAGAAAAGGATAAATAACACAGGTTACGGCCTTTGTGGCTCAAGTTATGGGACAGGCTGGAGCTGTCCTCTTGAATGTACTTTCTCTCTCTTCCAGGTGAATCTTGGTTTGTCTCTGTTTGAATCAGGAAAGCCACTGGATGCTCCAATTCTTCTTTAGAAACAGGGAGGAGATTGATTCAGTCCTATGAATTATGGACCTCCTGTTTCTGCTTCTGCTGCTGCTGATGTCCCAGCCATTCTCTGGGAAGCCGAGTATGAAGTGCCCACTGAATTGGGACAACCAGGATGGAGGAAAGCCATGGAGCTATTACAGGCCAGGAGATCTTCTCATTGGTATACTTGTCTCTGCATCAGCAATAGAACCTACAACATTACCTTTCAACGTGGCTCCTTCTATTCAGATTCGGTTGTAAGTCATTCACTGTGATGGAGTTTCATTCCCTCCATTTGCAGTTCTAACACTCTTTTGTTTTCCTCCTTATTTATTTACTTCTATATTGCAGGACCTGAATAATGTCTTGAATCGTTTTGATTTCCACAGCCTCTCTCTCTTATCTTATTTTCTGGGAGAGGCTCAAATCCAAACATAAGGAAAATAAAACCTGAAAGAAGTCCACATTATTTTCCTCTCCCTGTTCAATCCTAAATTCAAGACTTGAATATTCAGTTTTGTTGAAAGTAATGATTGTTGTAGTTTCCCCTCCCAGCTCATTTCTATATTTTTATAGTCTCTCACTGATATTCTATGCTTGATTTTTATAAGAATAACTTGTTTTTATAACAACTTTTCTGGGTCACTCATCAAAAATTCTCTTCCATTTATGATTGTTCTACTTTAATGATTGAATTATTCTGCCACCTTTTTACTGGGCTGATGAAAATTAGAACTTCTACAAATAATGGTGTATGTCTGATTTTTAACCCTTTTGGAGGACTATCTCTATCCTATCTTCTCAACACTCACAAATATTAAAGGATGATGCGTGACTATAATTTGCCTCTGGTTTTGGATCAATATTGGCTTAAGGCTCAGTTAGCTTGTGGAGAAAAAGACAATTAAATAGAGATAAAGTATTTAGTTTTTGCTGTTGATGATCCTAATATTAACATGAGCATGGTTTTACAGAAATTTACTTTATGAAAAAGAAAGAATGATTTTCAATATTGAAATGGTTAACAAAAAATATCAGCTCCTGCTCAATCTCACACTTGGCTACAACATCCATGACAACTATTCGAA
Organism: Ptyas mucosa; assembly: GCA_012654045.1. NCBI lineage: Eukaryota > Metazoa > Chordata > Lepidosauria > Squamata > Colubridae > Ptyas > Ptyas mucosa. The sequence goes on along the minus strand of WNWU01013361.1, from coordinate 39,684 downwards.
TGCATTTGGAACTTCAAATGCCTTGCTGGATGTGCTCTCTACTGGAGAAGCCAATGTCCCCAACTACAGCTGTGGAAGGAAGGACAATCTTTTGGCTCTTCTTGATGGAGCTCTTGAGAACATCTCCATCCAAATGTCAACATCAGCAGGCCCCTACAAAGTCCCACAGGTTTGTGTTTGTGTTTCCCTATTTGGTAAAGTAAATGGGGTGTTGGTTTGTGAGCAGTAGATCCAACCACATCTTCGCTATGGAATCAACGCCCTCTCTACAAGCACTGACAATGAGAACAATTAATCAATGGAACAGGTTGGACTAGAAAATCTCCAAGATCTCTTCCACCCTAATTAGTCCATGTTCTTTGTTCATTTGTTAGAGAGTGTGATTTGGGCTTAATGGAGCCATGAGAAGTAGGACTGATCCTTACCAGAAGGCAAGACAAGGGTGTTGCAGATATGACATTATGGGTTTCATATGCTGTTAAGAGTACTTAGTTCCTACTCTCATAAATATTATTGGATGATCAATCAGTCAAAGTCAAAAGTTATGGTCTTTGGAAAATGACATTATTGCCATATAGGGCTATTCAGTGAGGAGCCAATAGAGTAAGTTCACACCTTTCCTTACCTGGGGTATTTTTCTCTGTGACTGGATCTTGGCTTCCTCAACATTTAAAGGAGCTAATTTAGATCAAAGGCACAAGTGGATGATCTGTTACTTTAAAAAAAAAATAACAGTGATGCAGCCTTGTTAGCCTGAATTATTAAAGTACAAAAGGCCAAAGTTACCACCATGCATTTATATTGAGCTGAACTTTGGGATTTAATTTATTTCACTATTGCAACAAATTTGATCACATCATCTGAGAAGTATCTTGAGGATGGATAAAAGGACTTCAGAGCTGAATTGGGAATTTATACAATTTATAAAATTAAGGGATATAATTGTTTTTTTTAATAAAATTAATGGTATGGAAAGTTACACAGTCCAAAAAAAATATGTTAGAACAAATAAATTTCAATTAAAAGGTCTTGAATTGTACAATTGACAAATCAGATTAGGAACGGTGGTCTCTCTGTCTTTATGCAATTGGAGAAAAAGAAACTAAAAAAAATGCCGCACAAAGAATCCAAGATTTTCAAAACAAAGGCAGACATAGCCATCCTCAGTAAGGTTGACACATTGAAATGCATTAGCTGCTTCCAAATTGACAAGTGTTGTGTTGAATCTTCCAAATCCCTTACAATGAAGAGAAGAGGAGAGGAGAGGAGAGGAGAGGAGAGGAGAGGAGAGGAGAAGAGAAGAGAAGAGAAGAGAAGAGAAGAGAAGAGAAGAGAAGAGAAGAGAAGAGAAGAGAAGAGAAGAGAAGAGAAGAGAATTATTTATTGCCCAAGTGTGATTGGACACACAAGGAATTTGTCTTGGTGCATATGCTCTCAGTGTACATTAAAAAAAGATACGTTCATCAGGAATCATAAGGTACAACACTTAATGATAGTCATAGGCTACAAATAAGCAATCAAATCATATTAGGAAACAGTCAATATAAATCATAAGGATACCAGCAACAAGGTTACAGTCATACAGTCATAAGTAGAAGGAGATGGGTGGTGGGAACGATGAGAAGATGGTCTTGCTGATGTTCTGAGTTTTATATTCTGTATGTTAATATGGCCTACTGACTAATCAACAAGAAACTGTTCTAATATGTGCATGAGAGAAAACCTGAGTTTATTAAAAGCTAAAACTTTGGATTTGATAAACCCCAAATATAACACAGAATTCTTCATTGCTTCTTCAGATCAGTCAGAGAATTGCTTCAGAGGCTTTGAGTGATAAAAGTCAATTCCCTTTTTTCCATCCGATGCTCCCCACAGAAGGGATCCAGTACCCGGCAATTGTCCAACTGCTCCTCCATTTTGAATGGACCCTGATTGGTCTCTTTGCTCCAGACACAGAGAAGGGGGAGAATTTCATGAGGACTTTTACTCCTATGCTTGTCAGGAATAGAATTTGTGTTGTTATATCACAACAGTTCTCAGTGACTGCACACACAGCACGCCTCAGGAATGCCTTCTCTAAGTGGAAACAAGTCAATGTCCTTGTTCACTTCATGGAATTTGAGTCCCCCTTTGACAGAATTCTTCCTTTCCATTTAACACTTGAAGGTTTGCCAGGACCCATTGAAGGGAAAGTCTGGATCATGACAGTAGTTGGATTACATTTAATGAAACATGACAGGCGTCTAAAGTACATCCATAGTATTTGGAGCTTTCCTCTTCAATGGAAAAAAAGTTGGCAACAAGATGATGATTATAAAACATATTTCTTTGTTAAACCTGAATTTGAAGATGAATATTTTCATTGTTCTGTTTCAAAACACATCTTTTCTGTCAAAGGGAGGAGGAGATGCACCCAGATAGTGTCACTGGAGACCCAAGGGGAAGGGAATAATATACTGGTCGTAAATCCAGGCACTACTTACAGTGTCATTAAGATTCTGGCCCATGCCTTAAATGCTGTGTCCAAATCCCAGAGGAGAAGGAAGAAGGGAGAAGAGAGATTGGGGGCTGCAAGGCTGCAACCATGGAAGGTATGGGGTCCCAACAAGGATCCATCAAACTAAATTTCTTTTCAGGGTCTTTGGGGCTCTCTGACCTTGGTTGTTTACGATCTTAAGCTTCTGTACAGCATGTTCTACTTATTGAAAGAGCCCTGCATCCTCCCTTCTACAACCAAGACATTTTGTATATTCTGAAAAATGTTCCCAGACTCTGTTTGATTTTAAGCTCCTGTAAACCATGGCTCAGAGAATGAGGTGGCTGGATGGAGTCACTGAAGCAGTAGGCATGAGCTTAAATGGACTCCAGAGGATGGTAGAGGACAGAAAGGCCTGGAGGAACATTGTCCATGGGGTCACAATGGGTCGGACACGACTCACAACTAACAACAACAACAAATCATGGCTCTTTTCCTTTTTGTCTTTCCTCAAGGTTAAAAGCAGATCTTTTGATCCCTTCCTCACCTTCTTTGTCCTTGTCTAAAGCTGATAAAAATGTCTTTGTTGAATGCATTTCTGATTCTTTCTACAATGTTCCCCATAACTGAGAATTTTTATCAATTACATCTTATCAGTATGCTTTTTGTCAGTTTACTGTATGATTGAGAACTGTTACTGAACCTTTGTTCTTGAGCCTTTGTTCTTGAGTTTTGAAGATAGTTCAAAACTGGGCTTGTTCTTCCAACTCACAATATTTGCAAGTTAAACAACCATAGAAGAAAGCCTCGGATGTAAAAATACATAAGAGATAAGAAACCAAGATTTCTGCTTTTAAAGTCCCTGGATGTTTCCATTCTAGTTCCATCCATTTCTAAAGAAGAAGGAATTGTACAATCTTTCCCTGCTGAAAGTGTACTTGGATCAAAATGGAGACGTAGCAGCAGATCTGGATATTATTAGTGGGGTGGTTTTCCCCGAGAAGGATCCCATCAACAAGCAATTGGGGAGTTTTGAAAGGCAGCAACTGATAATCAACCAAGAGGCTTTGTCACAGCTAAAGTTGCTCAACAAGGTGGGGAAAATATTGATGTCTTTTCTCTTTTCTTTCCATTTCAAGTGAACTGTACCAAGTCAAAAAGGTGGGTAACCTTCACTGAGAATTGAATGTGTAGAGTCAAACTGTTTTAATTTTCTTAGACAAATAGGGAGGCTTCAATTCTATTCACCAAGTTATCCTTCTAATGCTATAATGCTGAATACTGTTATGCTGATTCAACTGTATCCAAAATGACTTTTAGGGTGATAAAATGATTAGGACACAAATCATTGTCATTTAATACCTCTTCTGCAATTTATCACCATAATGTCAGCGTTCCAAGTAATGCACCCATTGAAAGCAGAACTCCACGGCAGGCAAATTACTCAAAGAACAATTTATTGGATACATCATATTGGCACAACTGGTGAAAACTGACTCTGAAGGTTCCCACAGTTTTCACCTAATTAAAAAGTGAAAGTAGTGGTGCTAGCAGGTTGCCTGGTTACTCCACTCCTCCACTTCTCAGCCACCTGTTGGAATGACCTTGGTTCCCAGAAGAAAACTTTTTATTTTGACGGCCAAGCCGAGCTATCTAACATTCCCCCCTTCTTTTGCCCCCTTCCGCTGTGTGGCAACCATGAAGTCTCCAAGATGGCCTCAGCCAGGCTCGCTTCAGGATTGACACATAAAACTGGTGAGGATTTTCATGATATTGGCTTCTGGTATACTTGTTCCTTGTCTTCAATTATCAAAGATGAAGGCAATTCTGTTGACCAGGGCCTGAGTTCAGGTTTGGACTGAATCTGATGAAACGGAATCAAGATTGAATGAATGTCCTGTTGGTCCAACTGGAAAATGAGCTTCATCTTGTCCTGGTTGGAGTCAGGGTCTCCTAAAAATGAAGGTCCATAGTGTGCAATGTTTTTAACCAGCCGAGACCATAGTTATAAATTCCTCTCTTTATCCCCACTGGGATACTGGAATTTAGGAAGGAGGTCCAAGGTTTTCTGTTCATGTGAAATAATAATGACTGGTCTGATGTGAGCTTATTTATTTATGAATTAAATTTATTTGCTGCCCATCTCACCATGATAATGGCTTGAAAACTGAAGCACCAAAACATGACTTTGATACAAAGAAAAGCAATTCCTGATATCAGAAGTAATGAGGCACAATTTTGAGGTAAATATTACTTAGATTTGGTCATTGGCTTGTAAGAGTGCACTTCATCTGAAAATCCATTGAATCCAATGTTTTATCTTAATCGTTAGCTATCTTAAGACACTCAGGGAGGCTGCAAATCCAACCAATAATAAATATGGGTTTCTATTTCCCTGTGAGTTTGTGTCATCTAATTGTAATCTTTCAACAGAAAGGATTTTGTGTTGGATACCTTGTGTTGAATAACCCTTTCCTACACAGGGTTCATATTCATGACCCATATGCTGCATTAAAAGATCCCTGACTCACTCTTTTTGAGGGACACATTCAGATGGCCTCAGTTCCCTCTCACCTCACTATAGTTTTAGAAAGTAATCAGTCAGTTTTAATTTTAGTTCACCAATATGGCAGCGATATAAATTGAACAAATAAATATGTTAATAAATAAAGGAACATCTCCTTTAAGATTGACAGTCCTTATTTCTCTGTATCTTAAGTGGAAGATAGAGATAGATAGATAGATAGATAGATAGATAGATAGATAGATAGATAGA
>WNWU01013361.1:0-34422 GCA_012654045.1 Ptyas mucosa | reverse complement strand
AGATAGATAGATAGATAGATAGATAGATAGATAGATAGATAGATAGATGTTAGATAGATCCTTTCAAAGGGAAGCAGCTTTGCCATGTACTCCAGAAAAAACCTTTCCAGATCCTATTGGTCAGAAGTTGCTTTCTACATCACAGTTTTATTCTAATAAATCTTTAATTTATTAGAATAAAATTTAATAAATCGTTTACAGTAAAGTTTACTTTAAAATTTAGTATGAGTGTGCATCTTATTTTAAAATCATGCCTATATGAAAAATAGATTCCATTATGAGGAGGAATCCACCAATTGTCACTTGATGCTTAAATCTTCTCTCAATTTAATCACTCCAGAGTTTATTAAGTAGAAAAGTACTTTTGTTTGCAATCTGATATGCTCCAAGAATAAAGGAGGAACTAAATGAGGCATCTGTCTGCAATTGTATCTCCTGTAACCATTTGGAAGTATTCAGAGATTTCATATTTGCCTACAGGAAGCCCAGAGTATACTTGGCTAATGTTCATATCTACCTCCATCTTACATAGATGATGATTCTCAACATATTTTCTTTGGCATTTCTTATTTTTCTTCTCAGTCTCTGCCTCAGTCCAAATGTGTGGAAAAATGTCAGCCTGGATTTGTCAAGAAGGCTCAAGAAGGAGAGCCAGTTTGCTGCTATGACTGCATTCCTTGTCCAGAGGGGACCATGTCCACTCAGGAAGGTGGGTGACACCATAAGGAAAACTACTGGGTTCATCCAGAGCACTTCGATCAATATGCATCTTAAAGACACATATAAGTTTGATGGTTTTGCTTTTAATTGTCATGGTGTCCAATTTCTTCCATAATGGGAGAGTTAAGAAAAAGATTTTGAAGGATGAGGTAGGAAGAAGGATGTTGTGGGTTGGGTAGGAAATCTCTCTTTTATTTGTAAATTTGGATGTGTCATTCCATATTTATTTTCTTTAGGAACATCTGAATTTTTTGTAACTTGAGGAATGATTTTAGATCAATGTGCTTTGCTCATCCAAAACAACTGTACATTACAGGCCAAAAGATACATCAATCAGTCCTTCAATTATTCAGTCAATGTTTATAAAGATCATTAATCCTCGTAAGATGAAAAATCTAATTGAGAGGAACAATGGAGGGAGAGAAGTTGGGTTGAAGGAAGAAATGAAAACCAACCAGAGGACTTGACGTAAAAACATTAAGTGGATATTTACTTCCTACCTTTTCTTATCATTCCAATTTCCTTTGTTGTTAATAGTGAGATACAAACAGTTATAACACCAATAAAAAATGGAATATAGTTGTGGTTCTGAAAGGGAAAAAAAAGACTACAGTAATATACAGAGTTGGGATGAAAAGGAACAGAAAGGAGAGGGAAAAAGAACTAATAGAGGACCAATCTACTAAATATCCATTGCTACCAATGTTGAATTTAAAATTGTTTAAAATTTTAACTCTCTTTAAACTTGTTGCCAAATCTAGAGAGTAAGGAAATATATTGCTTCATCTTCTCATGTTTACAGGGTAAAAAGATTTTTCAGACAACAATGTTCCTCTTCTTGAATTCCTTCATGAATTAATCTTCCTTAAGATCTCTTTTTTTTAAAAAAAATTTTTTTTATCAAATTCATATGGCTATCTATTTCACACACACAATGACTCTTGGTGGCAATTAAATCAATAATTAAAAATTAAAACAATGAGGTATAAATGCTAGGAAAACAGGAGAGGAATGCATCAAGGTGCTATCTGTCATGCAACTACTACTACTTCTTCTTCTTCTTCTTCTTCTTCTTCTTATTATTATTATTATTATTATTATTATTAAAACTTTAGTGAGATTCACAGCCTTTGAGGCTGGTTAATAGCTCAGCAGCTCGAGTCCTAACCAAGGACCTAGGAACTGTTAAGGTATTGTCGGAGGATGTAAGCTGTTCCGAGTAAGGTGGTTTTTTGTAGAGTCAAAATGTTCAAGTCTGGTAAATTTAGAATTTCTAAATAGCGGGGTAGCACTTTGAGTATTGCTCCAATACGATGATGATGATGATGATGATTAATCATATTTCTATGCCACCCACTCTCTGAGGACTCTGGGCGGCTTACAACAATCAACAGTATACTAAATAGCATATTGCCCCCAACGATCTGGGTCCTCATTTTACCCACCTCGGAAGGATGGAAGGATGAGTCAACCTTGAGCCGGTGAGATTTGATCTGCTGATCTGCTGAACTAGCAGTCAGCTGAAGTAGCTGCAATACAGAACTCTAACCATTGCGCCACCTCGGCAACCAGCATACAGCATACAGGGCCCAAGGAATCCCGAGGACTATTGAAAGAATCACATTTTAAGGAATTTGTACATGGCTCCATAATTTAGAGACACTCTCAATTTAAGGATAGTCAGTGATTCATTCATTCATTCATTCATTCATTGTGAAGGGGGCTGTAGAACCTGTCCTGAAATAGTCAGTGTTCTTCTCAAGTGGTTCTCCATGGATCCAACCAAATTCGACAACTTTGATCCTGTATTTTTCTCCAGCATTTTTGGAGCAGTTTATTGAGAGCATGGTTGGTGAGTCAATCATCAGTACCTGAGTTTAAACATTTTTGGGATAAGCATATGTCCATCATCTGATTTTTTTTTAAAAAAAATATGAAATAAATTATTAAATAAGTAAGAAAACAAAAAACTCAAAGGACAGATTATGTCTTTTTGTGCTGTTAGTTTTCTGTTTCTGTCTTTTTATCCCACACTCATAGGGTTGCTCTTGAAAGCCACCTGTCATTAACAAATGGTCCAGAATTCAAAGGCATGCACAATGTTGGGTTTCCGGGTGTTATTCCATAGGACACCCCTCTTATGCAGGCTCCACAGAATCCCAGTTTCTTTCCAAGTGCAATTAAATTCACCTTTAAAACCCTACATGAGACGGAACTGGGTATCTGCAGGGCTTCCCTTGTCCCAACAGAGCAAACATAATTGGCATGCAAAAGGTCTGTTCCCTAAAAGATTCCCACTTTATAGGTCCTCAGATGACTGTTTTTTCTGGTGCAGATCCTGCCTCATTGGACCCACTCCCTCTTGAAATTCAATAGGCCCCCATCTTCTTAAACTTCTGGAGACTTGCTACATCTCCCAAACTTTTTGGATAAGGTAAGGTCAGTGCAAGATAAGAATCTGGTGGATTACGTCAGAGAAAGGAGGTTGTGGCACCAGATATTTCTTCTTTTAATTTAATTTTATTTTTGTTCTTATTTTTAAAGTTGTATGTTTTGGGGATTTATTGATTTTTCTGCTGGAGTGTCAGTATATACCATTTACTGAGACTATCCTGTCTCTCAGTATCAAATCTCATCCAAAGTTTTTTCTTGAAACTTGAAAGACTATAAAACAAATCTTACTTTGTTTTCTCAGATAGTGACAAATGCACCAAGTGCCCAGATGATCACTATCCAACCAAGAACCGAGTCCAATGTATCCCCAAAAGAATAACCTTCCTCTCCTATGAAGAATATCTCAGCATTATCCTCATCTCCTTTGCCCTACTCTTGTTCTTAACCACAGGCCTTGTTTTAATCATATTCCTTAAATACCTAGAAACTCCCATTGTCAAAGCCAACAACCGGGACCTCTCCTACATCCTCCTGGTCTCCCTCCTCCTTTGTTTTTTGTCCTCCTTTCTCTTCATTGGCCAACCAAGGAAAGCTACCTGTCTTCTTCGACAAACGATGTTCAGCATTGTCTTCTCAGTAGCCGTGTCTTCTGTGTTGGCCAAAACAATCACAGTGGTGCTGGCTTTCCTGGCCTCAAAACCAGGAAATAGGATGAGAAGATGGTTGGGGAAGAGCTTGGCCAACTCCATCATTCTTTCTGGTTCTGCTGTCCAAATTCTCATCTGTGCCATGTGGTTGGGAGTTTCTCCCCCATTTCCTGACTCTGATCTGCACTCCCAGCCTGGAGAGATCATCCTTCAATGCAACGAAGGCTCTGTCATCATGTTTTATGTTGTCCTTGGCTACATGGGCTTTCTGGCTGCCATTTGCTTCACTGTAGCTTTCCTGGCCAGGAACCTGCCTGGGGCCTTCAATGAAACCAAGCTGATCACCTTCAGCATGCTGGTCTTCTGCAGTGTCTGGATTTCCTTCCTGCCCACCTACCTGAGCACTAAAGGAAAATCCATGGTTGCCGTGCAAGTCTTCTCCATCTTGGCCTCCAGTACTGGGCTTTTGAGCTGCATCTTCTTTCCCAAGTGCTACATTATCATCCTGAGACCAGATCTAAACACAAAGGAACATCTAATGATAAAAGCAGGGGAATGACTGCGAAATTGTTTCTTTGCCTCATGACTTTTAATTATCCATTATTATTGGGTTTATATGCTTCCTTTGCATTTGTTTGACAACTTATGTTTATTAAAACTGAAGGAAACAAATATGAAGGAGGATCTCTTAATCCATATAGGAGAATTTGCAAAAGGTGGAAACCATGTAATTGAATTGATTTATTTTGGCAGTGGTCATCCTTTTCTTCTCTTTCGTTCAACCTCTTCCAACATTATCGACTTCTCCAGAAAGCTGAGTTTTCACAGAATGTGTCCAAATAGGATAGTTTGAGCATCTCAGATCGATTTATTCAAATATGGTGATGAGAAGTTTCTTTTTAAAAATAATCTTTATTTACATTTTTCATTAAAAGAAAAACAGCAAAACAGCAAAACACCATATAAATGACATACAAGAAGACATAACAAACAACAAACATATCTACAAGTAATATCTTAATAGCTAAATATTCGGTATGATCTATCTATATTACATTCCGAGGGAGACAGGATGACTGATATCTCTTTGTATATCAGTTAGGTCTATCTGACCTCACTTTACTTGTATAGTATCAATTTATTTTTTTAAAAAAGAAGTTTCTGAACTCTTTGGAATGTTCAATGTTTCTACATAAATGTGACCTAAAACACAATCGGTTCCCCAGACAAATCCTAAAAGTAGATTAAAAGAACCCAATTAAGCAATGGGTCAAAAAACAGTATAGTTATTCATTTACTTGTTGAGGGAAATGATCCAAAGCTACAAATTTGTGTGTGGCAAAAGTAGGTGAACCTTCAATAATTCCTTCAATAATTGGTAAATCTCCTTAGGCAGCAATAAGTGCAATTAAATATTTCTCATAACTGTTGATCAGTTCCATACATCATCTTGGAGGAATTTAAGCTCATTCTTCCTTACAGAAGAGCTGGCTACTCTTCATCTGGTTTTAGAATTTGGGTGAGAACAGATCACATTTCAAGCTATATTTATGCAAAAATGTTGAACATTCAAATGGGTTCCATAGGGAAAATCAGTTTCCAGCTGAATGGGACAGTTTAATAGACAAATTGAGACATATGGAATGTGGCCTTTCAGCTTGCAGGACTCATGGTAAAAAGTTTGATGAAATGCTCTTCTAATATACACACAATACACAATGCTCACACATACCAGAAGGAACGGTGAATGTGAACATGGCCAGCAGCCACATTCATCTCAGATAGAGATTCAGCTTTTTAAAGGCACAGGCATATAATTTCCAACCTTTTTTTTTTTTTTTTTGAAAACTCAACAATTTCTCAAGCTGACACTTTGTTTTATGCAGATGCGCAAACAAACTAAACAGACAAAAACCCGCAAAGAGAAAATACTTGTGTCTGAACTTTGACGATGTAAAAAACATCACCCTGCTTGTGCTTGGGTTTTATCACAGCCCTACAGAGACACGGGAATTCTTCCTCTCTGTTGGAGGCCAGCAGATCAAAGGAAGGGTTGTAGGGCATTGTTTATTTATTTATTTTATTTTATTTTATTATATTTATATGCCGCCCTTCTCCAGAGACTCAGGGCGGCTTACAATGCGTTAAGCAATAGCCTTCATACTTTTTTGTATATTTATACAAAGTCAGCTTATTGCCCCCACAAACCGGGTCCTCATTTTACCCACCTTAGAAAGGATGGAAGGCTGAGTCAACCTTGAGCCTGGTGAGATTAGAATTTACAGTAATTGCAGGCAGCTGGATGTTAAATGCTGCCTTAATAGGAGGCATTAGCCTGCTACGCCACTCAGGCTCAAATTGTCTTTTGAACCTCTCAATTTGTACTTGGATTTCCCACATCACAATTCAAAAGGAGCCCCATTATGACCACCTCTCCTCCCATGAAGAGTCCGGTGTATTTGTCCACTTCCCTGGTACAAGAGGAATTTATAATGCCTTAGTAAGGCCACACTTGGAATACTGCATCCAGGTTTGGTTGCCATAATGTAAAAAAGATGTTGAGGCTCTGGAAAGAGTGCAGAGAAGAGCAACAAAGATTGCTCTTCTCTTCAGGAGACTGGAGGCTAAAACATAAAAACTGGTTGCTAGAATTGGGTGTAATTAGTTTAATGAAAAGGACCAGGGGTGACATGGTAGCAGTCATCCAATATCTCTCAAGGGCTGCCACAAAGAAGAGGGAGTCAAGCGATTCTCCAAAGCACCCGAAGGTAGGACAAGAAGCAATGGATGGAAGCTGATCAGGGAAGGAAGCAACCTAGAACTAAGGAGAAATTCCCTGACAGTGAGAACAATTAATCAGTGGAATAGCTTTTGCCTCTAGAAGTTGTGAATGCTCCAACACTGGAAGTTTTTAAGAAGAAATTGGACAACTATTTGTCTGCAATGGTATAGAGTTTCCTGCCTGAGCTGCAGGTTGGATTAGAAGACCTTCAAGGTCCCTTCCAACTCTGCTATTCTGTTTTTCTGTTATAAGATGATCCTTGGGTTAGTTTGATTAGTTGATTAGTTTCCATTGTCCCATGTGTTTAACAATTCCAAGTCAAAACTGGTGCTTCTCTCAGAGACTCTAAATTTCCCATAAATATACTTTTATACTTTTTGTTACTTCTTGAGTGCAGGATCTGGATATATTCATTGGTGGCTTCCTTCTTTCCTTTTCCTTTTCTTTCTCTGCAGTATTATTTGGTCCTTGGATTCACAAGGCAGTCTGTTCTTAACTTGAGAGGGTTACCTCTTTATGAACACTTACATTTTCACAAACACTCTCTCTTGAAGGAAGTTTGTTTTGCATCGCCTTCCCTGCCTAGCAGCAGCTAAGGCAACTTCATTCAGTGAGACAGCCGGATAAAAGTGGAGTTTGAGCAGAGTCCCAGGCCAGTTTCTGCTCAACACAGAAGGGTCACAATCTCTCCTCCAAAGTCAAATTCCCCTTATCAGACACCTCCAGTCATTGCTCAGTTGAAGTTTCTACATGAAAACTGGGAACTGGAATGAAAAAGGAGCCACACACCTTAACCAAAAGGTGTTTTGGTTAACCAAAATGGATTTTTAGATACAGTGGGTTACCTGGTACACACACCTAAACTATGATTTTTATTGAGAGCAAGAAAATTGGCAAGGAGTGAAACTCACCCCAACACAGGGGTGAAATCTAAAATTTATTACTACCAGGTCTGTGGGCGTGGCTTGGTGGTGGTGGTGGGGGTAATGTGACTGGATGGGTTTGGCCAATTTTTTTTTTTATTTTTAAAACCATATTTTCTACAACCTCTTCGGCTAAGAGGTTATAAAAAAATGTTTTCAAAAGGCTCTGAAGATCCCAGCTGAGTTCCCTGATGGGCAGAGGCTTTTTTAAAAAGCCTCTGCTGATCAGGGAACTCAGCTGGGATCGTCAGAGCACTTAAAAGAAAAAAAAGGGTTTTCTTTCTTTTAAATGCCTTTGACGAGCCGTGAGATCATCAGAGCCACACAATCATCAGAGGCTTTTTTTTTTAACTTTTAAAAGCATTTTTTTGGATGTAGTTGTAGAAAAAATGCTTTTAAAAGTTAAAAAAAAAAGCCTCTGATGATTATGTGGCTCAGCTGGGCATGAGGGAGAGGATTTTTACTACTGGTTCTCCAAATCAACCGCCTCCATCACTACCGGATGGGGCGATCCGGTCCGAACCGGGAGCATTTCACCCCTGCCCCAACACTATAGGGGACTCTGCTATTGTCCCTAGTCACAGATCAAAAATTGTTTATTCCAGTTTCTGACATCAGTTTCTGTGGAATCAAAACACAGGACCCAAAGCAAATAATCAAGGCTCATTGCAGCGTTTATTACCCAGGACATGCTGGCAGTGGATCTTGTCCCAAAACAGAGAGAAACTCCTTCAAACAAAGACTCAAACACTCACATCCCCCTCATATATGGATGGGATTTTAATGTTTTTATAAGAGAAGGACCAGGGGAGACATGATAGCAGTGGTCCAATATTTGAGGGGCTGCCACAGAGAGGAGGAGATGAAGCTATTTTCCAAGGCACCCGAAGGCCAGACAAGGAATAATGGATGGAAACTGATCAAGGAGAGATTTAATAAGGAGAAATTTCCTGATAGTGAGAACAATCAACCAATGGAACAAAAGTTGCCTTTAGAAGTTGTGGGAGCTTCATCACTGGAAGCTTTCAAGAAGAGATTGAACTGCCATCTGACAGAAATGATGTAGGGTTTCCCGCTTGGGCAGCGGGTTGGACCAGATGACCTTCCAACTCTGTTAATCTGTGTAATCTGTATGTATGTATCTGTATTTTAAAGTTGTAAGCTGCCCAGTGGCACCTATAGATGAGTGTGGCAGCCTTATCAGTTTGTTCAATAAGAATATATAAATATTTATACATTTCAGAAAGGAGAGTGAAATGATGCAAAACAGGAAAAGAATTCTTATTGATTTCTTTAGGAATATAGAGGAATATAAATAGGAGAAGCTGTAGGAATAAGAGGAATGCCTTTTCCCCAAATGCATCTTGTTCTCTTCCTTCCAATTTGAAACCCTTCCTTCTTATCTTTGTCAATTTGAAACCAATGTTAGTGGTACTATTTATTTGTTTTAATCTCTCTTCTTCTTTTCTCTTGATTGTAAGCTGCCTACAGTCATCTCTAAGCAAGATTGGCAGCATTCAGAAACAAACAAATCGACAAATAAGAAATAATATTAAATGATCAAAACCTGTTAATCAAGCCTACTAAATTACATTTTTGTAAAATACTAGATTTGTAAAAGTCATTTTTTGTATTTTATTTTGACATCAAATGTTCTTTGGTATTCAGATCTGGCCTAAATATAATAATGTAGCATTTAGGGAAGAAGATGCAGCCCAACAGACCAGCACTGGAGGCCAAGATGGAGAAGACCTGAACAGCCACCGTGTACTTCCCTTTGGTGCTCAGGTAGGCAGGCACAAAGGACACCCAGACACTGCAGAAGACCAGCATGCTGAAGGAGATCAGCTTGGCTTCGTTGAAGGCCCCAGGGAGATTTCTGGCCAGAAAAGCCACCGTGAAGCAGACAGCAGACAGGAAGCCCATGTACCCAAGGGCAACATAGAACATGGCGACAGAACCTTCATTGCATTGTAGGATGATCTCTCTAGGTTGGGAGTGCATGTCAGAGTCAGGGAATGGGGGGAAAGTGCTCAACCAGATGCTGCAGATGAGAGCTTGGAGACCAGAACAAGAAAGGACAATGGAGTTGGCCAAGCTCTTCCCCAACCATCTCTGCACTTTATTCCCTGGTTTTGTGGCCAAGAAGGCTAACACCACTGTGATTGTTTTTGCCAAGATTGAAGAAATGGCAATTGAGAAGACAATGCTGAAGGCTGTTTGTCGGAGGAGACAGGTCACCTTCCTTGGTCGGCCAATGAACAGGAAGGAAGTCAAGATGGAAAGCAGGAGGGAGACCAAGAGGATGTAGGAGAGGTCTTGGTTGTTGGCTTTGACAATTGGTGTTTCCATGAATTTAATGAAGATCCCCAAGCCAAAGCCTGTGGTTAAAGTGAGGAACAAGGCAATGGAAGTCAGGATAATCCCCAGATTTTCCTTATAAGAAAGATAACTTTTAATCTTGGGGATACAGTGAACTTGATCGGTGTTTGGATGTTGATCTTCTGGACATTTGGTACATTTGTCTGCATCTGAAAAAGAGGAAGAATAGGATCTCCCTTTAACATGTCCTTTATTCAAATGCGTTGCTTGGGTAAAATAATTGTTGATATGAATGACTGTGTGTAGATGGAGTCAATATGTTTCTTCATTTCCCTCCATCTAGAACATCTTAATATTACTTTTCTTTTTTGATGTCACCATTTCATCAATGAATTTGCTGGTGCTCAGAATTTTGTCAATGCATTAACGCACCAATGAGATCCTGCCTACAATGAAATAAAGTCCTCCTCAAAGTCTACCCCTTTCTCCTGTTGTCACCCACTTTCAGGGGTGAAATGCTCCCAGTTCTGACCGGATCGCCCAATCCGGTAGCGATGGAGGTGGGTGGTTCGGAGAACCGGTAACAAAAATCCCTGCCCCCCCCTCCATTGCTCAGCTGAGCTGCGCAATCATCAGAGGCTTTTTTTTAAAAAAATTTTTTAAAAGCATTTTTTTCTACAACCTCTTCAGCGGAAGAGGTTATAGAAAAAAATGTTTTTAAAAGGAAAAAAAGCCTCTGCTGATCAGGCAAGTTAGCTGGGATCGTCACAGGCTTTAAAAGCATTTTTTTACAACCTCTTCAGCTGAAGAGGTTGTGGAAAAAATGGTTTTAAAAGAAAAAAAAAGTTGGCCACACCCACTCAGTCATATTAACACCCCCCACCAAACCACGCCCACAGAACCACTAGTAACGAATTTTACATTTCACCACTGCCCACCTTCCATGGTGGAGATGGATCCTTCTGCACAAGGACGACAATTGTGGCAGCAGATGGGCTTCCCTTCCTGAGCCACCTTCATGAAACCAGGAGGACAGCTTTCCACACACCTGGAAGGAGGGAAGGGCTGGCCAGAAAGAGGGGAAAAATAACATCCACAACATGACTGGTTTTATTTCCTAAAACAGATAAAAGGAAAAGTTTGGGGATCTCCAATTCGAGGTTTAGCTTTGCTAAATTCAAAGCCTCAAGTATCTTAGAGCTCTTCAAACTGATGTGGTTGCTTGCTGTTTGCCTATTTACCTTCTCTTCTAATTTTTCTCCTACTACAATTGTATTTTGAATTCTCAGTTTACCTACTGAAAAGAAAGTTGAATGGATTTCTGCTTCGACAAAATCAATCACTTTGTCCCATGATATAAATCTAGCTTTCTTGTAGAACTTTGATGAACAGCTAACTGGAATAGTTAAGGAAATTTTTCTCATAGACACCTGAACATCTAACGGGAAGATGTTTCATCTCTGAGAGAACTGAGATGACATCCCTGCTCCAATTCTGCAATCCTCCTGGAAAGACCTTCATAAAGAACAGAATAAAATCGACAGACTTCCGGTTGAGCCAGCGGCATCGCCAGACGCTTCTTTCGAAGCGCCAGCCCCAGATTCCGTAGAACCGCAAGAACAGCGAAAATTGGCTGTCTTGCGGTTTGGAATCCTTCCCCCCAGGAAGAAGGGGGGAAGGAGAGCAGACGGGTGGGGTAGAGCTCCCTGAGGGCACCAGATTTACCTAATAATCTGGTGCTCGAAGATGAGAGCTCCCCGTGAAGCCTGTCAAAAGCTCCGGACCTGGGATGCCTCTGACTGGGAAGTCTTTCCCTGTCAGAACTAGATGCCGCGGCCACCCCATCAAACAACTTTAAACAAATACCTTTGAATCAAGTTGGCAGAGCACAAGTTGCACGAAGGAAACAGCAAGTATTTTTTTTCTCTTTTTCTAACTCCAGGGACTTACTTTCTTAAAAGATTTCTCTTAAGTGGAAAGTGAAAGCAAGATGGCGTTTGAGTTTCAACAGGGCGTGAAGAAGTGAAAGTTAAAAATAATTATTGATAAGCCCCTGTTTGAAACGTAAAACTCCTTTTTGAAAAGTGGATGGAATAAGAAAGGATGTAATAATAATAACTCAAGCAGCAATATAAATTAAAAAGTCTTTTTTTTCTTTTTTCTTCTTGAAATTCTTTTTTTCTTTTCTTTTCTTTTTCCCCGTCCTTCTGGAGGGGAAGGAAGAAGGGGGGCAAGATGGCTGGGCTTCTCGAAAACAAAGAAAGGAAAGGAGGGTTATTTAACTCTCAATGGTCTGAATTTGAGGAAGCTTTGAGTTCAATTACCTCTGCTTTATTGAAAAGAATTGATACTATATTTCAAGCTTCTCAAGCTGGAAACAATGAAATACATGGAAATACTGAGTTACAATCAAGCAGTGGGGGATTGAGTCAAGAGCTGGGAAAGGAAAAAAAACAACAAAAGACCATAGCAGATTTTACAGAAGAGAAAAAGTTGAAGATTGAGCAGGAGCAAGAAGCTCTGCAAGCTGATGACTTGTTTTCAGAAGAACCCATATTTCTGCAAAAAGTTTATAATATCCAATCCCAAAAACCGCAAATCTCTGCTGGAGTTAAAAAGGGCAGAGGGATCAAAGTTAAGAAGAAAGTTCGTAAAAAGGAAAAGAAGAAAGCCTGGAGAAATGGAAAATAACCCTGCTTGACGAGATGCTGATCCTTAAAAAGTATTGTTTAAATGTTAAAAGACTTTGAACTTTTGGGGGGGAAGAAAAAAAAAATACTACACAGCAATTCAATGCCAGTTAACCAAGTGATGGACGATGAGGAGGCAATTTATAGTTGTATTGGAATATTTTGAGAAGAATAAACAGAACACAGCAATGCTGGTGTGTTGGGTTGTGAAATATGCCCTGACTTGAAGGAATTGGAACATTTTATTAAGGACTGTGATAAATCTGGATTTAACTGCAAACGTAGAAGTCTCATTGAATATACTAAATCAGAGCTTTCTGTTTGATGGTAATAAATATAAGGCAAAAGGACTATGGATCTAGAGCAATTGCAGCTGATCTGGTGGTTTCCTTAATACGCTTGATGGATCTACTAATCTAGTTTTGACTGGATTTGATGGATATTACTACAATTATAATTATAAAGTCACTCGGGGTTTTTTTTTTTATAAAGAAGCAAATTACTATTTAGGTGGGTAGACGCAAATGATGAAGATATTCTATATGCTGTTGGAAGATGTGAAGACAAGAAGATTAGCAACTGGTTTAATCTAGTATGAAGAATTAAAATGTTTGATATAGTTATTAAATGATGTTTTATCTGTATTGATAAATTTATAAGAGGTTTGATTGTTATACTCCTTTTTTGACTAAAAACTTTATTATTATTGTTTTAAGTGTTTTAACTATAAATGGACCTTGATGGTTTAAAAATGGAGGACGGAAGATTTTATATAGTATTCTATTTTAAATTTGGGGGGTTTTTTTGGTTTTTTTTTTGACTGAAGGTTTTTTATTTTTCTTTGTTGTTGGGTTTTCTTTTTCTGTTTTAAATGAAAGAAGTTACAAAATATTTTGTTAGATTGTGTAGACTTAATAATTTGCTAAGTATTAATTAGTTATACTGAGTAATGATAGTTGTGATTACGTAATATTTAATTGTTTTATTAATTGCTGTAATTATAAATGGAGACATGGAGATTGATTTTGTCGAATTAGATGGAATGAGAAGAAAAGAAGACTTGCTTTCCTTTAATTTACTTGTTTAATGATTAGGATTATGATAAGTGTGAAATGGAGTTTAACTTAGAGAATTTGAGCTGTATTTTATTATGTACTTGTATTTGCTCTGGGAAGTCCGGGGGGTGGTGGGGGAGGGGGGAGAAAATGTATGTAAAAATTTTATTAAAAAACTTTTTCAATAAAAAAAAAAAGAGCAGAATAAAATCTTTTCCCCACCTTGTTCAGCATTTCCGTCTTTGCAATAACATTCTGGTTCATCATCAACTTGAAATACGAGGATCCCACTCTTTCTAGATTTCCAACTGCCACTTGGCTAACAGACATATTGAGGGAAATCACCATGTTCACAATGTCCAGGTCTGCTACCAGCTCTCCATTCTCATCCAAATATACCCCATCAATTGAATTATTATAAAACTCACCATTTCGAAGGAAAGAATGAAGCTGGAATGGAAGAGAAAATGGACTCTTACATAGAGTTACATAGATCCAGAAAGCTCTCTGGCAAGACTCCTCCAGCTGAGCTGGAATGAGGGATCTGAATGGAGGAACTGAGAATAAAAATCTTCTTAGTATGATAAGGAAAATAAGGAATGTGAAGGATGTTTTTTTATACCTTCCATTCATAGTCGTCACTGCAAAGTTTGGAAAAACAAAGGGAAGTACAGAAAAGGATACATCCAGTGTGAACTAATGAGATCCAAAGTTAAAACCCAGAAAGAAATGGATGTTGTGCATAACAACACTGAAGGAATTCTGCCAATGAAACCAAAATCAAAGCAGATGCCATGCAGAGCAACAATACTGTACATAATTGTGGTTCAGGTCAGTGGGCAGATAGGAAGAGAAAACTCTGCTCACTTTGAGGATTACTATGGGAGCTATTGCTCTACTAGTAAGTTGTGCTTATGAAACTTTGCACTGAGGAGAAGATGGGTCACTTGGCATGGAGTGGCCATATCTTCATTGTGAAAGATGATCTCTGGTACCAGTTAAGTCCACCTTATTATTTCTGAAGATTTGTGGAATATTTTACAGAACATTCTTCACTCTTTCTGCTTCTGGACTTTTTCCTAGTCCAGGCCTTCATCTTCTCACCTGATCCTAGCCTGTTTAGCTTCTGGGGCCATGATATCTTCTCCATGTGCTGCTTCTTGATAAGATATTTTGTTATCTGTGATTCTACAGAGAGAGTTGAGCTGAGGAAGAAAACTCAAAGGGATTTTTAGCCAAAGAAGGAGAGCCACTCTGGGTAAAGGCTGTCCTGCAGCAGAAGGGCAGCCCAGGAAGTGAGAGGATCAGAGATGTTAGGCAGCTTAATATACACATCATACTGTTTTTTAGACTGTGGTACATGGTGATGTAGAACAAAAAAAAAAAAAAGAATCAAAGAAGAAAGAGGTGGAAGAATAATACTTTTGCCAAGAAGCTGATAAATAAATATTGGAAAAGAAATGATCAGGTGAAAAGAGCCTTGGTAGTACAGTGGTCTAAAGCACCCTGTTATTACCACCAGCTGCCTGCAATTATTGCAGGTTCAAATCTCACCAGGCTCAAGGTTGACTCAGCCTTCCATCCTTTCTAAGGTAAGTAAATTGAGGACCCAGTTTGTGGGGGCAATAAGCTGACTTTGTATAAATATACAAAAGTATGAAGGCTACTGCTTAGCGCATTGTAAGCCGCCCTGAGTCTCCAGAGAAGGGCGGCATATAAATCAAATTTTAAAAAAAAAGAATTATAGAAAGGAGAGCAATGGAAAATTGGAATTTAATATAATGTTTATATTCAGAATACAATTGAATTATTGTCAGAGTTGTTACACAATTCTTACAATTATAACATAGATTCCCAACTGCAGTGGAGAGCTATGCGATAGAAAATAAGTACCTGCCATGCCTTCAGCATCAGAGTTTTCAAGTTTTTACCATCTTTAAATGTCCTCCTGGATCTGGATATATAAGCAGCATTTAAGGCCCCTGCCACAGCCCAGATTGTGTTGTAGATGAAATAGTTGTCCCCAGTCAGGATTGGATCTATTTCTTCTTTCTTGAGAAACTCTATGTTTTCTCTCTCCCTGCACCGTCTCCAGACTTTTACCGAAAAGGCATCGTTGGCGTAGGAACACAGGAAGGAATTCTCTACAAAGTGTCTCATAAGAGAGTAAAATTTCAAATGCCCATCAGAGTTTCCTATTTGCTTTTTCTTCATAGGAAAGGAAAATGTGCTGTGGATGTATTGAGTAGGAAAGCTTTCTTTTGACAAATAAATAGTGAAGTCCCAGCGGATTGTGGTGATCAGGACTTTTCCTCTAGGAGGCTCAGTAAGCCTTTCAAATACCTGACCCAAAAGTGTAACACCTGCATTGAATGAAGTCAAGTCTGCACCATAAATAAAGACCTTCACCTTTCTCCAACTGCGGTATAAAGGCCAGTCTATGTTCACAACCCAAGAAGCTGGGGGAAAGGTTTGTGATAAAACTGGGCAGATGCCATTCCTGATCAGCAGGGAAGTCAACATCCTCATGAACCTTTGTCCGTTCTCAGTGTCTGGAGCAAGGAGACCCACCAAGGTCCATCTGAAATGGAGGACCAGTTTCACCATCCCTGGGTACTGGGCTCCTTCAGCTGGGAGCATTGGGTAGAAGAAAGGATTTTCATCACTCACAACCTGGGAATCAAAACCATGATTGATCTGAAAAGGAAAAAAAAAATCATTTTTTGGGGGGGAGACCATAAAAACAAAATCTAGCTCTAATGGAAGAATTCTTCCATTCCTGGCAATGAAGAACCTTTTATAGGGTGTCTCTGGCCATTCTGTTTACATTGTTTCTTTTCTCACTTCAGTGCAGCATTTGGCTGTTGCAAATACCCAGCAGAGATGCACAGTCTGCATTACGAATGTGCCAGGGAGGGGATTGTCTTCTTTGAGCCTTCTCTTCCATTTGATAGAACCTTCATCCTTACTTCATGCAATTCCCACAATAGAACTTTGCTTTTCATTTACAACAAAGGATGCCTGGCTGTAAATTGCATGTCTAAAAATGGTCTTCACAACAAAGACACACCTGTGGGATTTTGTAGGTTCCCAACATGGTTGAAATTTGGAAGGAGATGTCAGTATCAGCTGCTTCGAGAACAGCCACTGTGTTTCTCTGCCTTCCACAGCTGTAGTTGGGAACATTGGCCTCCCACTCCGAAAGCAGGTCCAGCAAAGCCTCTGAGGTCATTTGTGCTGTGAAATAATTGTCATAGATGTTGTATCCCAAGGTGACATTGAACAAAATGTTGGGGTTCTGGTTGATTGCTTGGATTGCAAAAAGGAAGGATAGCAATTTCCAGTATTCTGATAATGTTTTCCTGAAAGTATGAATATATCAGGACATAATCAATGGAAGGGACAAAATATTTAACTGTTCTTTCAATAATTGTATTTATAATCCACCTAAGGCTGAGAGGTTTGGAGGCATTTTCAAATCTCCAAAACAACAACAACAAATACAACAAATCACCTATCTGACTAGAACTCTGGGGTTCTTTCAATTTTTCTTTTAGTTTTGGATACTGAGTGCATATTATGTAGTCATTATTAGCTTTCTCAAATGCTTTCTTAATTTTATATTTATTAAGAATTGTTTAGAAAATAAAATATTAATGAAAACAAAAAAGGAAATAAAGAAAGAGAGAAAGAAAGAAAGAAAAAAGAAAGAAAGAAAGAAAGGATTTCTTTCCTTATTTCCAATCTTCTTTTCAACAGATTATTTTTCATTTCTCCAAATTCTACATTTTTCACAATCTATTCCTCCACTGTGAGAATGCCATAATACTTCCATCATTGTGCATATGATAATAATTACAACATATAAAATCCATCCACTGAATGTTTTATAATTCATTGTTCAGAAGTCCCAATAAAAAAGAATTCTGTTTACTTCACAATTTTTAGCCATTCAAATTTGCATTATTGGGTCAATTTCTATTTAAAATTTCTAAGCTTTCTCACAGGTCCGCCCTGGATGATAAAATGTTCCCCCGTGTTTTTCACAATTCCTGTGTTGGTTTATTTACGTAAATTTATTTACACGTTTTTGATAAATTCTTTGGTGTCATATACCAAGAATAGATTATTTTATTTAAAGAAAAACATTATCTTAAATTATGACGGAGTGTAAACCGAATACCAATTACACAAATTCTCTGCATCTTTCTTTAACATCTGAATTTAACAGTGAATTCAGTCATACAAACTGAGCCTGTTCATCTTCTGTTTCAAATCCTTAAAACTTTATACATTTTTGTTGTTACATGTTCATCATTTCTACATAATTCAGTTTCAAATTCAATTTTGTCTTATTCTTCATCTTGTCATTATTCTTGCTGTTGTATTAAGATTCCATATTGACTTTCAATCTTTTTCTTTCTTTTACCTGTTTATCTTTTCCAATAATTAATAGTTGGAAGTTTGACCTGTTATTCCACATGAAATATAGAATCATTAAAGGACACATACAGGCAGAGACACTCGCAATGACACATAAAATGAGCAACTGTTAACAAATGGAATAAATTCTTAATTGCTGGAGGTGTTTATATGGCCCATATGTCCACAATAGAGACTTAGCTGACATTCATTATATGATTAGGTTGCTGACATTCACTAAAATGAGATTCAAATATTTAAATTAAGTCAATTCTGAACTGGGATCCATTCATTTAATTGGTTGTACAGAATGAAATCATCAAGCTTCTCTCATTTTTACTTCAGACAAAAAAGTCAACATTTCTGCATTTATCCACCCATTTTGATGACCTTATTGGGCATGAGAGTGTTAGAAGAGAAGAACAATCCTCTCTTCTCCATCCACAGTCCAGCTCTGCTAAGAGGTTGTCAAGAAAAGCAGATGCTTCTTCTTCAAAGTCAAGAAAAACAGAAGATCTCTATTGATTACTTCTTTGAGAATTTCAAATCAGGCTCATCAGCTGAAAAGGATGAGCCAAGAATGAAATGAGACAGAAAGAGAGAAAAACTAGCAGATCAAAGAGATCCTTCATTGTAAGAGAGGCAGCTGGAACTTTAGAACTTAGGGTGGAATGGAGAGGCTCTAAGTCTGTGCATAAAATTTGACGTACATAGAAATTTGAGTCAAAGGAGATTTGTTGAAGCTTAATGGTACAAATCTCATCCTCGTTGCAGAGATGATGCCACCAATGAGAAACTCTCCTGGCTTGTAATAGTTCTCTGGATGCACCTGGTCCCTCTTCAGAGTCAGGAGACATTTGGCTCTGAGACTTGCCAGAACTTCCTGGGGCAGCAGAAGCAGCAGAAGCAGCAACATGACTTGTACTCCTGATGGAGTCTCCAGCCTTCCTTTGGAGACACAGTCATAGGAAGAGTTGGAAGAAATCAAAGTCCTCTTTCGAGACAGAAGCTCCAGAAGTTTTCTAATCCTGACAGAATCTGTACAAGCCTTCATAGCTGCAGCTCCTGCCTGTCATAAAAGCTTTCAAGGTTCTCTATTTCTTCAGGTCCATTTATGCCTCCAAGATTTTCCAGTGCAAAGAGATAAGCCAACAGACCACATCAACAGATCAATTGATGTGATATCAAAGTGGAAGCATGTTATGGGTGTGTTTGTGTGATATCTGAAAGCAATCCAAAATGTCTTTTGAGATTTAGCACCAAGAGAAGAAATAAATCACTATGATTTGGATAATGGCACAAGGAGAGACATCACCTCTCAAAACTCTGAGTGGGTCAACAAACAGGTGCCCAATGGGAGGAGTCACAAATGGGGTGAAACTCTATAGATGAGACAAGGAGTGAGACAGCAGACCCTTAGAAAATACCTTGATACATTCCAGTCTCAAGAGAGAACTTCAACATGAGTCTGAAATGTCAATCCTTAATATGGATATAATTGATTCTGGGTTGTGATGGATTTGGCTGCCTTAAGAGATGTGTGGCTGCTCTTAAGAAATGTGTGGCTGCTCTTGTTCATAGGACTATTTTTTCTCTGTTATACTGTCCCAAACCAGAGCAAAATCCATGAAAATCACTTTTATTCATTATAGTCATTAAAAGTTTGACTTTGGGTTCTACTGTTGGAGCAGTTAAATTTTGAAAAAAGTAGCTATTCTCTATTTCATTGGAGAAAAAAAAGTCTGTTCTTTGTAAAGATAGAATGAAAGCATAGAAGAAATCAGAACATAATTATGGTCAGGGTCCAGTGCATAAGGACAGAGAGAAAATACAGCAAAATGTGTACATGTTTGGAGATAAATTAATAAATAAGTAAAATAGGACAGCATAACATTTCCAGATGTAAAACCTATGAAACCTATTAAGCTGATTTAGGCAACTAAACCAAACAAAATCTACCACCTGTAGAATTTGTCTACTTTATTTGATATTCTACAGCCCTTGTTTATACGTACTGTATGTAAAGAATCAGTCAGAAAGTGGAGTGGAGGAAGTCATTACTTTTTTGGCATCCAATGTGGCATCCAATACCTCTTGTAAATGTCCTGAGAGTGAATGAGTTGCCAGGCTAGCCCTAGGTTTAATGTGAAGAGCTTATAGTAGTTCTTCTACAAGAACGTCTACAACCCAGAATCAGATCAGCAAAAAAGTCATTGGATATTAGAAGGGAAGATGCAGGAGGAGAGTGGAACATAAGAAATAAGAAAATAGGAACTTTAAGAAGCTAGAAAATCCAAAGGAATAAAGAAGCCGTTAACTCTGCTCAACTAAAGGGGGACCTATGGTTGTTGCAAGTGTGGGGAAAGTGTCCATTTGTCCACAAAAACTGTAAAATCCAGAGAAAAAAGGGAATGGTAAACTCCAGGCTAAGTGGTAGGGTCCCTATGATAACTGGGCAAATAAATTGTAAAATTGAAATAGAAAAAGAAAATCTACCATGTCTACCTCTGAAGGAACAAAGCTGAACCTGGGATGGCTTTGCTGGCATCCAGAATTGTAGGAGGAAGCTTGAGAATCAATACTGCAACCATCCCATGGGGAAAAAAAATATGTATCAATTTGGATCTAGGGGGTAATCAAAAGAAAAAGAAAGGAAACATGGAACTGTGGGAAAAGCAGCCATTTGTCCAAATATTGTAGAAGCCAGAGATAAACGGAATGGCGGCAAGTAGTACAAGGACTTCTGGGGGAAAAATATGTTCCTGAAAAAATTAATGGGATTGTTGTGAGAGACTTAATAGGTACTTTTTTTTTTCATTTTATTAAATTTGTATATCGCCCTTCTACTGCAGGACTCAGGGCGGTGAACAGCTGGAATAAAACAGAACATTACAAAATTTAAAAAAACAATTTAAAATAATTAAATAATTTTCGGCCTAATTTAAAAACCCAATTAAAACTAAGTTCCAATTAAAACCAAAACAGATGGGGTCAAGCCAGCCCAGCTAGATGGCATAAATGTGTTTTCA
Source organism: Ptyas mucosa (assembly GCA_012654045.1). Classification (NCBI taxonomy): domain Eukaryota; kingdom Metazoa; phylum Chordata; class Lepidosauria; order Squamata; family Colubridae; genus Ptyas; species Ptyas mucosa. The sequence continues at coordinate 13,438 of WNWU01013361.1, read as the reverse complement.
GGGCTCGGCGAAAAGTCTGGAGGTCAGATATTGTGCGAATCTCTGGAGGTAGGTCATTCCAAAGGGTGGGTGCCACCACAGAGAAGGCTCTCCCCCTGAGGGTCGCTAGCCAACATTGCCTGGCGGACGGCACCCTGAGGAGGCCCTCTCTGTGCGAGCGTATTAGCCGGTGGGAGGCTATTGGTAGCAGCAGGCGGTCTCGAAGATACCCCAGCCCTATGCCATGGAGTGCTTTAAAGGTGGTCACCAACACCTTGAAGCGTACCTGGAAGACCACTGGGAGCCAGTGCAGCTTGCGGAGGAGAGGTGTCACATGGGAGCACCCTGTTGCTCCCATAATCCCATGCACGGCCACGTTCTGGACCAGCTGGAGCCTCCGGATGCACCCCAGGGGGAGCCCCGTGTAGAGAACATTGCAGTAGTCCAGGCGGGAAGTGACAAGTGCCTGAGTGACTGTGCATAGGGAGTCCCGATCCAGAAAGGGACGCAACTGGTGTATCAAGTGAACCTGATAGAAAGCCCCCCTGGCCACAGCTGTCATATGCTCTTCTAAAGACAGCCGTGAATCCAGGAGGATGCCCAAGTTGCGAGCCCTCTCCATGGGGGCCAGTGATTCTCCCCCAATAGCCAGCGATGGCACCAGCTGGCTATATCGGGACCCCGGAAGCCACAGCCACTAGGTCTTGGAAAGGTTGAGTCGGAGCCTGTTTCTCCCGATCCAGGCCCGCAAGGCCTCCAGGCACCGGGACATCACTTCAAGGGCATTGTTGAGGTGGCCTGGGGTGGAGATGTAGAGCTGAGTGTCATCCACGTACTGATGGAACTCCACCCCAACGCCATGGATGATCTCACCCAGCGGCTTTACATAAATGTTGAACAGGAGGGGCAAGAGGACCGACCCTTGTGGTACCCCACAAACGAGGTGCCTTGGGGTCAACCGCTGCCCCCCTGCCAACACAGATTGCATCCGGTCAGAGAGGTAGGAGGAGAACCACCACAAAATGGTGCCTCCCACCCCCAGCCCCTCCACCTGGCGCAACATGATACCATGGTCGATGGTATCAAAAGCTGCTGAGAGATCTAATAGGACCAGGATAGAGGAGCAACCCCTATCCCGAGCCCTCCAGAGATCATCCACCAACGCGACCAATGCCGTTTCCGTGCTCTGCTCAGGCCTGAAGCTGGACTGGAGCGGGTCTAGATAGACAGCTTCATCCAGGTACTGGGGAAGCTGCCGCGCCACCACACTCTCGACAACCTTCGCGATAAAACGAAGGTTGGAGACTGGACGATAGTTAGCCAAAACAGCTGGGTCCAGAGAGGGCTTCTTGAGGAGCGGCCTCACCACCGCTTCTTTCAAAGCAACCGGCAGGGCACCCTCACTCAAAGAAGCTTTAATAATCCTCTGGAGCCAGCCTCGTGTAACCTCCCGGGAAGCCAGCACCAACCAGGAGGGACACGGGTCCAAAAAACATGTGGTCGCGTTCAGCCGTCCCAGAATCCTCTTCTGAGAGTACTGAGAGTAGACTGACATTGTTATGACCTCATTTAGTAAAAAAGGCATCATCATACCTCTTGCAAGTTTGTTTGGGTGGACTGTGATGGTTGCATTAGTCAAAGCCAAAGTACAGGCCTAGGGAAAGGAATAGGTAGGAATTATCCTTTACTTGCTGTGTAACCTAGTAGTTGGAATGGATTTTCTGCTTACTGAAAGTTGGACTCAGAGAAAAGGAGTCAAGGAGGAGGATAAGATTATGGGAATAGCTAAAAGGGCCCAATGTAAGGCAAAGATGAGGATGGAGCAGAAGCAGGAAGGGAAGGAACTTGGGATTCTTTCAAGCCTTCCTAATTTAATAGGAAAAGTGAGATGTCCTAGGAAGGAGAAAGCCTTTTTTTAAGGGTCAAGGGGCGGTAAACAATAACACGATGTGGACTTAAAAATATAAAATGATAAAGTATATAAATGAGTTGAATCCTTTAGAATAGAATAGAATAACAGAGTTGGAAGGGATCTTGGAGGTCTTCTAGTCCAACTCACTGCTTAGGCAAGAAACCCATTCCATTTCAGGCAAATGGTTATCCAACCTCTTCTTAAAAACTTCCAGTGTTGGGGCATTCACAACTTAGGGAGGCAAGTTGTTTCACTGGTTGATTATCATTGTTAAATGTGGATTACAAAATCTATACCTCAATAATCACAGAAAGATTGAAAAGATTTTTAAATGATTTCATTCACATGGATCAGAATGGCTTCCTGCCTAAGAGGCAAATCAAAAATAATACGCGGACGATCCTGAATACAATGGAATATTATGAGACACACTTGGGAAAGCAGATGGCTATGATTTTTCTTGACACACAAAAAGCATTTGATAATTTGAGTTGGCAGTTCATGTTTGCACGATTAGAATATATGGACTTTGGAGAGAAATTTACCAATATGATCAAAACACTATATCATAGACAAACAGCAAAAGTGATTATGAATGGTGACATGACTGAGAATTTTAACATAACAAAAGGCACAAGGCAAGGTTGTCCCTTATCCCCACTGCTATTCATACTGACTTCAGAGGTATTAGCCAGAAATGTCTGACAAGATAATGAAATAAAGGGTATGAAAATTAAGGAGGAAGAGTATAAGTTACAGGCTTTTGCTGATGACTTGGTGTTTATTTTAGAAGACCCACAGGAAACAGCACCTAAATTAATTACAAAGATAGAAGAATATGGGGCGGTTGCACGTTTGAAAATAAACAAAGAGAAAACAAAAATATTGGTTAAAAATTTTACAGATAAAGAAAAGAGAAAATTTACAAAAATAATGAATATGCAAATTGTAAAAAAACTTAAATATTTAGGGATTCAATTGACGGCAAGTTGTGTAACTCTCAAAGAAGACAAATTGAAAGCACAAATCAAAACAGATTTGGAAAACTGGCAAACCTGCAACTGTCCCTATTGGGGAGAATAGCTACGATTAAGATGAACATCCTGCCAAGATTATTATATTATTATATTATATTATTATTTCAGACGATTCCAATAAAATTGGGGAAAATTGGATTAGATGATTTACGTTGGACAGTGGGAGGGGATGCTTTCTATCTGTAATTTTTGCGCTTTTGCCTCAGATTCTGCTTTTCCTTGGTTGCGATCACTTCATTTTCCAGTAAAAGTACCTTTCTATATAAACAATGGAGTTGGGGTCATTCTTTCTTGGACTTTGAAGGAAGCATACCTGACAGAGTTAATGTTTGCAGATTAGTGAGCTGTTTCATAACATCCTGTGTGGGTGAGGTCCTTGATGTGTGCCCATTAGTCTTTTGTGTTTTAACGACCTGGGTAATGGCTGTGTGTTAACATCCTGAGTTCTAATGTTGTGATATCCTGAGTTTTTTTATGTAATGTCCTGAGCAGATGGCTGTGATGCCACATCCCAAGCTTTGGTTTGGCTCCGAGTTTGAGGTCTTGCCATGTGTTCATGGCGTGTGTTAGTTTGCTTTGTGTGGGGATCAGAGGGTGGGATTGGGTTTGAATCTGGTGAGGATGATTGGTGGTGGCATCATGTGTTATCCTGGGTCTGGTGTCAATGTTTGTTGCTGGGGCTCGTTTGTTGACTAGGGCTAGTTTCCAGATGTTCACTAGGCGGGAGGTATTGTCGGGTTATTCATGTTATGCGGGTGTTAGTCTATTTCGATGGCTTCCATGATTATTCTCTTGTTGAAGAAGCAAATTAATCTCCAAAACTGAACACTTCAACAAGAGAATAATCATGGAAGCCATCGAAATAGAGAAACACCCCCATAACATGAAAAAACGCGACGATACCTCCCACCTACCAAACATCTGGAAACTAGCCCTAGTCAACAGAAGAGTCCCAGCCATGGATAGAACGATTGGTAGGGAAAGGAGGGGTGGATTTTCCTGCTGATCAGAGCAAGGTGAAGCCTCCAGCCATGCAATCCTGTGCAGGAAAGACTGAGGTTTGCTCCGAAGCTGTGGCAGAGCATTGTACTGGGAGGCCTCCACAGAGAGACAAAATGAGAGGCAGCTCCCAGCTCGTGCTGGCTCAGCTGATGGAGGCTCCCTCATGGGGTACGATTGAACTTCCAACCCCAATGGACCCAGTGGGTGCAAGCTACCCCAACCCAGAAAGGTTAAGGAGCTGATGGGGGAAGTTCTGGGAGTTGAAAAAATCCACAAGTCTTTAAATGGCCAAGTGGCTGCCCATGCTGCTTCTGGCCTCTTTGCCCTCCTGGCAATGCTATGCTCAGCAGCACTGCGGGACTGCTCCTGCCTGGCGGGCTTGAATCATCCCAGATTGAAAACCTCCAAAAAATGTTCTGACTGCCACCAGCCTGCCAGGTCCCTTTGGGAACCCTGGCAGCCGCCGCTGCCTTGTCCGCCACCGCCTTTGGGCTGCTGAGCGCCAGCCTGCATGCCTGCATGCCTGCATGCCTTCCATTGCTGCTTCTGAGATTGCTTCTTTCCCTTTCCCCCATCTCTTTCCTTTCCACTGCTGCTTCTGGGATTGTGTCTTTCCCCTCTCCCCACCCCACCTCTCATTCCCTTCCATTACTGCTTCTGGGGAGCAGACAGCATGACGGAGAGAACAGGGCCAGTGGTAGCACTTTAAAAAAGTAAGATCTCCCCGAAAATAAGCCCAACTGCTTATTTTGAAGCCCAAAAGAAAATAAGACCCTGTCTTATTTTTGAGGAAATACGGTATCATAATTATGATTATGATGTTTATATGCTTGTATGTTAACACCTTGGACACCTAGAGATCACACTGCTCAACATAGAAAGGAAATGCATGATATGAAACAATAAAAAACATTTTTTTTAAAAAAAGGAATCCAAAGTGGCCACCCAGATTGGAGTCATGGCTACGCTGGAGTCCTTCAAGTCTCAGACTTGCAGGGACATACAATTTGGATCCCTTCCATGCTAGTCCCTCCCTCATGGTCAAGACGTCTTTATGGTCTGTGAACCAAGGGTCAGCTGGTAGCGCTGCTTTCAATTTAGCTGTCAATCCATTCCGGTTTGGGTCACCTGGCTTGGCTCCTGGTGGCGACTTGTGCAGCTGATTGTGTGGGGAGAATGATGGTGTGGACCACTTCCTCCCGGCGGCTGTCAAATAGAGGTTTTCTCAATAGGGTGTCTGTCAACAGGATTTTTCCTGCTGGTATGTATTTCAGCTCTAATTTGAAGTGCCTGAAGTATTGAGCCCAGCGGACTTTTTTGGGAGACAGTTTCCTGGGGTTCTTTAGGGCCTCAAGGTTTTTATGATCAGTCCAGATCTCAAAAGACACTTTCCCCCCTCTAGGAAATGTCTCCAGGAGAGTAGGGCCCAGCAAACTATGTAGGCTTCTTTCTCCCAGATGGCCCTCCATCTCTTCGTGTCAGAGTTTTTTGGACACGTAGGCACAGGGCAAGGTTTTTTCTTTTTCTTTTTTTAATTTGATTTATATGCCGCCCTTCTCCGGAGACTCAGGGCGGCTTACAATGCGCTAAGCAATAGCCTTCATACTTTTGTATATTTACACAAAGTCAGCTTATTGCCCCCACAAACTGGGTCCTCAATTTACCTACCTTAGAAAGGATGGAAGGCTGAGTCAACCTTGAGCCTTGGTGAGATTTGAACCTGCAATAATTGCAGGCAGCTGGTGTTAATAACAGGGTGCTTTAGACCACTGTACTATCCAAGGCTCTTGGATAGGTTGGGTGGGTGCACCCGGTTCCTCTTCAGAGTTTGGCTCTGAGACTGAGATTTTGTTGTGGCTCTGGCCCCCGAGCCTGTTTTATCAGAGGGAGAAGACTCCGAAAGGAAAGGAGAGGAGTTGGCAAGGCCTCCCTCTCCAGGACCCTCCTCTCTGGCAATGCCTCCAGTGTCCTCCGAAGGCCAAGAGATAGGCCAGGAGCCAGGCACTTCCGAGCAGCCACAGCTGGACAGTGACAGGGATGAGGCTTGGCTGGACCCCCGACAGCGGCACAGAGATAAGCGCACACAACAAAGGAGGAGGCATGCCAGGGATTAAGCTGAGTCACTGGATCACACCCCACAGGGTATAAAAGAGGGTGTGGTGGCCAGTCAAGCCTTGTGACAAACAAAGCTGAAAGCTACCACACCATTCTGCATTGCCGGACTCTTGCAATATGCTTTGCTGGAATTAATTTGTGGACTGGACTTGATTACCCTGTAGTTGTTGTAGATTTACTTTGATGTACGAAAGAGGAGAGAACCTCCCTTCGTGAGTAAAGACTCTTGGCAGGCAGCCACTAGGTTGCTGCCAGTTTCCATTATCAAAAGGGAATTCTTGTCAGTTGGTTTGGTTTTTAACTCTTGGACATCTGTTGGTGTGCGTGTGTGGGATGGGGACAGAACAGATTTGGTCTCCTTCTTGAGCAACGGATTGGATTAGAAGACCTTCAAGGTTCCTTCCAACTCTATTATTTTGTTATTCTAACATTAGGCTGACTTCAAGGTTACTGATTGCCTCCATGGTGTTAGAGCATATGCAGCACTAGAGTTAAGTGTCACCAACCTAGAGTGACTCTGGGTGACCTTCCCTAGCAGTCTCTGGAGGCAAGGACAGTAGAAGTCACTTTTCTGACTGATGAAGTATCTTGCTCCAGCATCACTTTCTGAACATGTCCTAACAGGAAGGACTAAGATCACTACAGAACAGTGCCCCACAGGGTATATTTTTTCACCAATGTGCTTTTTTCCAGCTACCCCTCATTAGATGGAAGAAGTTCAGGGTCCCAAGAGGACAAGTTACTTCTCACTGTAATTATCACCTTACAGGCCTTGAGACCTTTTCTCCTACTTCTCCAATGACTGCCTTTGACATAAACATCATACTGAAGTCACATAGAAGGGACCTTGCATTAGAAAAGAATAAATACAACAGGTTATCTCTTTGTGGCTCAAGTTACAGAACAGGCAGGAGCTGTGCTCTTAAGTGTACTTTCTCTCTCTTCTAGGTGAATCCTGGTTTGTCTCTGTCTGAATCAGGACAGCCACTGGATATTCCACCCTTTTAATTCTTTTAATTCTTTTAATTCTGCTAATTCTTCTTTAGAAACAGGAAGGATCCATGAATTATGGATCTCCTTCTTTTGCTTCTTATGCTGTTGCTGCCCCAGACAGTCTCTGGGACACTTAGAAACAAATGTCCACTGAATTTGGACCACCAGGATGGAGAAAAGCCATGGAGCTATTACAGGCCAGGAGATCTTCTCATTGATATAGTCATCTCTGCATCAGCAATAACACATACAACATTACCTTTCAACGTGGCTCCTTCTAGTCAGATTCGGTTGTAAGTCATTCACTGTATTGGAATTTTTTCCCTCCATTTGCAATTCTAACATCATCCTTCTTCTTCTTCTTCTTCTTCTTCTTCTTCTTCTTCTTCTTCTTCTTCTTCTTCTTCTTCTTCTTCTTCTTCTTCTTCCATAATAAAGTGGGATCTCCCTTTGAAAAAGAAGAATCTTGAGAACCTTAACCTTATAGTTAACACAACAAGGAAAAATGAAAGAGGAACGTTGGTTGGACAAAATAAGAGTATAACCCTTCCTTGCACAGTAAATCAATTATAAAGCCTGCTTGAAGTTAGATAGCCAGATGCCCCTGACACTAAGACATTTTTGTAACCAGAAGATCCTTCTGTAACTTACCTTTTCAGTTTAGGAATGCTAGAATCTAATCAATCCATACAACTGTAGGATAAAAGTTTTCCTCCATTCCAGTCAGTAATGAGTCTGAACATCATTTCAAAAGAGAGAAAATAAGTCAAATTAAAATACAAAATAACTATGTTAGTTAACAAGTTATAAAATCCATATCATCTGCCCTTTGCTCAAGTATCAAAAATACTCTTCCTTTTATAATTGTTCTACTTTAATGCCTGGATTATTCTGCAACCTGTTTACTGGGTTAATGAAAATTAATACTGCTACAAATAATGCTGTATTTCTGATTTTTTAAAATCCTTTTAGAGGACTATCTCCATCTTCCCAACTCTCACAAGTATTGATATTATTTCCTGATTGTTAATTTGTACCCTATGACTATCATTAAGTATTATACCTTATGATTCTTGACGAATGTATCTTTTCTTTTATGTACATTGAGAGTATATGCACAAATTCCTTGTGTGTCCAATCACACTTGGTCAATAAAAAATTCTATTCTATTCTATTAAATGGTGATGGATGACTATAATTTGCCTGGTTTTAGTTTCAGTTAGCTTGTGGAGAAAAAGAGGATTAAATAGGGATAAATCATTTTGTTGTTCATGTTGATGATGATAATATTAATATGAGCATTGTTTTACACTAGTTTACCTTATAAAAAGAACAATATACTGCGCATGATTTTCAATATTGAAGTTTTTAATAAAAATCATCAGCATCCGCAAAATCTCACAGTTGGCTACAACATCCATGACAACTATGATAATACACTTGGAACTTCAGAGGCCTTGCTGGACATACTGTCTACTGGAGAAGCCAATGTTCCCAACTACAGCTGTGGAAGGAAGGACAACCTTTTGGCACTTGTTGATGGAGCTGCAAGGGACATCTCCATCCAGATGTCAACATTAGCAGGCACCTACAAAGTCTCACAGGTTTGTGTTTGTGTTCCCCTATCTGGCAAAGTCAGTGGGGTGGTCGTGTTTGATGATAGATCCAACTGTATCTTCTTTATAGAATTCAACAGTTGCTTTCGCTATGCTTTTCACTATGGCCATCGTAGGATTCATGGCTGGGGATTGAGGTAACAGCGGGAGGAAGGATCAAAAGAGAAATATCTACACATGACACCATCTCATTGCTTTGAGGGCTTCTGCTGCACACCTGTGAAGGTGAGGAGAGACTCTTGTGTTCAGTCAAAGATTGACTGCATGGAGTACCAAAGTGCATCATCTCAGACCGAGGGGTGCAATTTATGGCTAAGTTCTGGAGGGAATTCATAAAGATGATAGGGTTCTCCCAAGGCAGGGATATCAAACTCAAGGCCCTGCGGCTCTGATTCAGCCGGCAGAGTGCTTAAATCTGGCCTGCGTGGCTGGCTTGGAAATATCAAATATCATACTGGAAATATGAAATATCAAATATCAAAGGACTGGCCTGTGGGGCCTCTGCCGGCCAAAAAATGACCATGCAGAGGCTGCACAAGACCCCCACATGGCCCGTTTTTGGCTTCCCCATCCTCCAGCAGCATTCTGACAGCCAAAAACGGACCGTGCTGGGCCTCCTCACAGCCTGTTTTTGGCCAGCAGAGTGCTGCAGGAGGACTGGATTGGACTGGATTACAATTATGTGGTCTCAAGTAAGTGCCTAATCAAGCAACATCCTATGTTAATACAACAGTTTAATGCCAGATTTTACACACTGTATGTCCATTTAATCTACAATCAACAATCTATACTTGGCAGCCATTTCTATTTACTATCCTGGAAATTTACTTCTGCTGTTAGATCTTGTATGATCATGTTATTTATGCTACTGTATTTTTATTATTAGTTGAATGATAAAAATACAATAGTATAAATAGCTTTTCTGCCTGGAAAAGCAGTTTACTATTAAACAATGGGGTATAAATTTAGAAATAAAAAGTTCAGTGGAGTATGAAGAATACGTAATAAATGTTTGCCTGTAACATATGGTAGAACAGATAGGAAAATGGTTATAGTAAAGAACTGTGGAAAGAAAGAAGAGAACGGAAAAAATACATCCTGAGCCACCATGGCCATGCCCATGCAGGCCACACCCACCATGACCACCCCCACCCCCAACCACACAGCACCACCACACCAGCCCTCCAAGGTCAAACACAACCCCGATGCGGCCCTCAATGAAACCGAGTTTGATACCCCTGTCCCAAGGGCTCAGGTCCACTTTTCACCTGAGCATGAACAGAGCCACGGAATGAGCTAATGCACTGGTGGAATAGTACCTACATTGCTATGTCAACTATCAGCAATCCATTTGGGCAGAACTCCTGCCGTTTGTTGAGGTTGCATACAACAATGCAGTGCATAGCAGCACGGGACTCCCTCCCTTTAAGATAGCCATAGGGGTGGAGTTTGTGCCCATGCCAGAATACCCAAGAGATCCTCTCACAGCAGTATCCCTAACAGTGTGTGTAGACTCTTTCCAGAATGCTTGCAGTAATGTAAGAAGGGCTTTAGCTAAGGCAACAGAGAGTCAGAAAAAACAAGCAGATAAAAGGCGAGCACCACAAGGGACGTTTCACATAGGAGATAAAATATATCTGTCCACAAAGTATCTAAAATTAAGATTATGTTGTAAGAAGCGAGGTCTAAAGTACATGGGCCCATTCTCTATTGTGAAAATGATTAACCCAATCACCATAGAATTGAAATTGCCTTGAATACCGGGGAACATGCATCCAGTATTCCACTGTAGCTTGCTCAAGCTGGCCTGGGGTCTAGACTAATGCCAGTTGAGAGAGAGGATCCAGGACCAATAATAGTAGGGGCCAAGGTGAAATCTAGCAGGTTCTGACAGGTTCTGGAGAACCGGTAGTGGAAATTTTGAGTAGCTTGGAGAACCAGCAAATACCACCTCTGGCTGGCCCCAGAGTGAGGTGGGAATGGAGGTTTTGCAGTATCCTTCCCCTGCCACACCCACCAAGCCACACCAACAGAACCAGTTTCTGTGCAGACTCTCTGCAGCAACAGAAACGTTCATTGCACGTATCCGGCCCAGGGGCCGTAGTTTGAGGAACCCTGATTTAGTGCAATATAAAAAATGCAAATAATTTTTCTGCAGACCACCAAAATTTTCTCACGGACCACTAGTTGGTGACCACTGATATAAGGGAAAGTTTTAATATCTAGTACAATGGAGGGGTTATCCAATTTCAGAAACAAGGGGAGTAAAAGCTCAAAGCATGACGATAGAGTGATTAATAAACAGATTTCATGAAAAATATCTCTACAAGCCAGGGGCCCCTTCAAAGTGAGGTTGGGAGTCCTAATACCACTAACATATGATTATGCTGTATTCCAGGTATCACCCACATTTTAGGTGGGGGGGGGTTGTCTGTCGAGCTTCATAGTGTCACTCAGGCTGCTTTCGCCACTACTACTTCACAGTTTGCCAACAGAGGGAGGGAGGGAGGGATTGAAATGTGTATTCCAAACAATAACAAGAAATTGTTTTGGGAACATGCCCAAAGGCAAAAAAATATTGGACAAAAATACACACTTGGATAGAAAAAATGATGAAGAAACATACAGACTTAAAACCAGAAATATTTCTGTTGGGTATCATACCAGAAAAATATAATAAAGGGAATATGTACTTAATCCTACATGTGTTAACAGCGGCTAGAATTACATTTGCATTTGTATTTGTAAGAGCATAAAGATCCCTACAGAAGAGAATGTAATAAAAAAATATTACAATGTGCAGAAATGGACAGATTAACACTTACAAATACTGAATCTTTCTTAATATGTTCTACCGGTATCAATGGTTAATGAGCAGAAACAGAAGTTAAATTTTAAAAAATACAAGAGAATGACTAATTTTGTAAAAAATGGTTTACTAAATGAATAAGTAAGTACTATTGTCACTATATGTTTATTATCAATGTTATGATGAGACATTATTGTTACTATATGATGACTACTAATGTTATGAATACTATTGTTATCACGATGACGATTACTCAAAGTAACTATTCTCAAACAACACATTGTTTATATAGAAATTGAAACTTTTGCTTTTTCTATAAATAAATAATAAAAAGAAACTGTTTCATGGGAACCAAGGACATTTCAGCAGGTGTTCAGCAGAGTCATGGAAATCTTCCCACAACAATATCTGGACATCTAATTGGACAAAGTGACCTAGACTAATGGGGGGGGGGGAGAGGATTCTATATTTTAATTATACTGAATTGCCTGACAATTACCCAGAGCTGGTTTTACTTTCATTCTGTACTGAAATGATGTACTCAATGAAATTTTGACTTAAGAGACTGGATCGTCTCAACAGTGCTTGACATTGACATTCTGGAGGTGATAAAGAAATGCTATTTTCAATCTTTATGCTTATTCTCTTACATTTATTTTTTTAAAATTCTATTTTTACATAGAATTTGTTAATAGTTTGTTAATATTCTGTGTTTCATATTCTGAAATTTTTTTTAAATTCTATTTTTACATAGAATTTGTTAATAGTTTGTTAATATTCTGTGTTTCATATTCTGTAACTTGATATGGCCTCATGACTAATCAACAAGAAAAGTTGGATGTATGAAAAGCTAAAATTTTCAACTTGGTAAGATTATAATATAGCAAAGATTATAATCTTTGTTGCTTTTTCAGGTCAATAATAGAATTGCTTCAGAGGCTCTGAGTGATAAAAATCAATTCCCTTTTTTCCATCCGGTGTTTCCCAAAGAAGGGATCCAGTACCCGGCAATTGTCCAACTGCTCCTCCATTTCGGATGGATTTTGATTGGTCTCTTTGCTCCAGACACAGAGAAGGGAGAGTATTTCATGAGAACTTTTACATCTATGCTTGTTAGGAATCGAATTTGTGTTGTTATATCACAACAATTCTCAAGAAATGGACATACATCACCCCTCAGGGTTGCCCTCTCCAAGTGGAAACAAGTCAATATCTTTGTTCACTTCATTGAATATGAGTCCATTTCTAACAGAATTCATCCTTTCCATTCAACATTAGAAAGTTTGCCAGGACCCATTGAAGGCAAAGTCTGGATCATGACAACAATTGCAGTATATGTTATGAAAAAGTCCAGGCGTTACAAGTATATTCATAGTATTTGGACCTTTCCTTTTCAATGGAAAAAGAATTGTCAAAATGATGATGCCTATCAAGATTCTTTCTTTGTGGAACATGAATTTCAAGATGAGTATTTTCACTGTTCTGTTTCAAAACAGATCTTTTCTGTCAAAGGCCAGAGAAGATGCACCCAGAAAACACCATTGGAGACCCAAGAGAAAGAGAATAGGACGAGTGTCCCAAATGGAAGCTATATTTATAGTGTGTTTAAGATTCTGGCCCATGCCTTAAATGCTGCATCCAAATCCAAGAAAAAAATGAAGGAGGGAGAAGAAAGGTTGAGGACTCCAAGGTTGCCGCCATGGAAGGTATGTGGTCCCAACAAGGATCCATCAAACTAAATTCCTTTACAGGGTTTTTTTGGTGCTGTCTGAGCTTGGTTGTTCAAGATCTCAAGCTTCCTACAAGAGGACCTGGAATGATAATCACCCTATTGTTTTCAAGGAGTTTATGAATACTCCAGTTATTTGGGGCTTTCTTTAATTGATTTGTAACTTTTTCTAAAAAGTTCCCTTTAGTTGACAATTTCTGTCAATTCTATCTTCTCACTATATTTTTTGTCAATATACTGTTGAGA
>WNWU01013356.1:0-18484 GCA_012654045.1 Ptyas mucosa | reverse complement strand
TGGGCAAATGTGGCCCTTTTACAACCTGTGGACTTCAACTCCCAGAATTCCTGAGACAGCTTGGCTGTCTCAGGAATTCTGGGAGTTGAAGTCCACAGGTTGTAGAAGGGCCACATTTGCCCACCCCTGCATAGAAGAAATGATGATTAAGATTAATTAAGAGCATGCATTTCAGACGTTTTCAGAACCGCTGAACCGCTGGTCTGTAGCCGGCATCGCGCTCGACCAGCAGAAGGGAGAAACCTCTCTGGCACATCTGGAAAAACCTCCAAATTCAAAGCCTTTTGCCCAGCCCAGCCCTCCTGTTCCGTCCACCACCCTTTGTCCAGATGCGCCCTCAGCTTGCACGCTGCGGCCCGGCTTACCTAACTCCATGCCCCGGTTACTAGCAGCCATGATCGGCGGCGGAGAAGCGAAAGTCGGTGCTCTCCTTTCACAGCGCTTCCTGGTTACGCCCTTTCCCTCCTCCCCTCCCCCCCCCCCCCGCTTTCCTCCTCCCCCTCCTCCTCCTCCTCCTCCTCCTCCTCTTTCTGCCGTCTCCCCTCCAGAAGGCCCCCCAAAGGCGAATCGGATTCGCACCTCTTTGGGCGATCGCTTGAAAAACTGCAAAGAAAGCAAGGCCCGCGATTCTGCAGATTGTAAAGACAAAGCGGATCCCCGCGTGGAGTAATGTAATGAGCAAAGAAAAGGAGAGGCAAAAGGCTTTGTGGTTGTTGTTGTTGTTATTGTTGTCATTACTATTTCTTTTATTCATTAAACATGAAACTCAAGTCAACTGAGCATTTAAAAATGTGTCACAGATATGATTGACTGCCGCCAATGGTTGAGAGTGGTTTCTGCCAGCCTTCTAGGTATCAACCAAGGACCTTCTTAAAATTATTATTATTTATTTTATTCATTAAACATGAAACTCAGTCAACTGAACATTTAAAAAAGGATCGCAAATATGATTGACTGCTGCTAATGGTTGATAGGGGTTGCTGCAAGCGTCCTAAGTATCAACCAAATACCTTCTTAAAATTATTATTATTATTATTATTTACTTTATTCATTAAACATGGAAGTCAACTGAACATTTAAAAATGTGTCACAGATATGACTGACTGCTGCCAATGGTCGATAGGAGTTGCTGCCAGCATCCTGGGTATCAACCAAGTATCTTCTTAAAATATACGATGTTCCGAGTAGCGCAGTTTTTTGCAGTTCCGCTGGTGTTATTGCAGGAAGCTGCGATTTCTTGATGTGTTTTGTAAAATTCTTGGACATGGTACCAAGTGTCCCCATGACAATGGGTATCACTGTTACGTTTTATCCATAGCCGTGTAGTTTTGATGGCCAGGTTGCGATATTTCGTGATTTTTTCCAGTTCTTTTTCTTCGACTCTGGCATCTCCTGGTACAGTGATATCAATAAACTGTACGCTTCGGCCCTCAACAACCGTGATATATTATTATTATTATTTACTTTATTCATTAAACATGAAACTCAGTCAACTGAACATTTAAAAATGCATCACAGATACCATTGACTGGTGCTAATGGTTGCTGCCAGCGAGTTGCTGCCAGCATCCTAGGTATCTACCAAGTACCTTAAGATATATGATGTTCCAAGTAGTGCAGTTTTTTGCAGTTCCGCTGGTGTTATTTCAGGAAGCTGCAATTTGTTGGTGTATCTTATAAGATTTTTGGACATGGTACCAAGTGCCCAATTATTGTTATTGTTATTATTCATTGAACAGCCAGCCAGATGTTCAGACTGGGTTTGGTATTTTTGTCTACCTATTGAGTCCTTACCAAGGACCTGGGCTAGGCAAATCTGGATGTTTGACGATGTTACAGATATCGTCGCAGGATGGAAGCAGTGCCAAGTAAAGCCGCCTTCGGCAATTGACTGATGGCAAATTTGTCAATGCCTATGGTGTTCAAGTGGTGCTCCAGTTGTTTTGGGATTCCACCCAAGGCGCCTATTACTATTGGTACTACCCTTGCTTGCCTTTGCCATAGTCGTTCTATTTCTATTTGTAGGTCTTTGTGTTTTGTTATCTTCTCCAGTTTTTTCTCTTCTATTCTGCTGTCTCCAGGCTCTGCCACATCCACTACCTGGACTTTTTTGTCTTTCTTATCGACAACTGTTAAGTCCAGGGCGTTATGTGGTAGGTGCCTGTCTGTCTGAATTCTGAAGTCCCAGAGCAATTTTACTTCTTCATTTCCTATGATTTTTTTCTGTTTCATGGTCCCACCGGTTTTTGCTTACAGGCAAATAATATTTCCTGCAGATCTTCCAATGCACCACTGTTGCTACTTTGTCATGCCACTGCTTGTATTATTATTATTATTGTTTATTGTTATTATTATTAAAAATGCATGCATGGTATGCTTAATACGAACTCATATTCATTCATCGCTCATGGAAAGTGGGGACTGCAAAGATTAAATGGTCTGTTGTTGCGATTGATGCGCTCACACTGCTTTTGGGCTCAACGATTGCAACAGCCCCCATTAGTCCTGCAGTGATTGAGCTGCCTTGATTTTACAACCAGGAGGCCATCTTCATTAATGATTTACAGTTACATCGTCCAGATAAATCAACATTGAAGACTGGACAATGTACAGCGGCCTCTCGGTGTATAAGTTATCACAGGTTGAAATGCAGCCCTTGTTGATATCCACGCTGGGGTCCACCAGCAGCCTGCGAACCTGGCAACGGAGTCAGACAGTGAGGAGGCTGGGGAGGACCATGGGCCAGTCCTGGAGTCAGGGGAAGGTCCGGACGAGGGCTCTGCGTCGGAGGCAGAGATGGGGCCAGGGCCATCTGGGAGCGATGCACGGACTCCAGAGCCCCCAAAGGCGGACAGCAGAGAGACAGAGGAACAGGAGGAGCCTGTTCCAAGTGCATGCATGCGAAGAGCTGCCAGAAGGCAAGAGCAGCTGAAGAAAAAAGGACAACTTGGGAGTAAGGCCAGAAGATGACTTTGACTTTGCTTGTTGGAAGCCAGCTGGGGAGGACACACATGGCAATCACGTGACCCTGGGACCCTGCAACTGTAGTAAGTGCGTTTTATTTGCCAAGCGCTCAAATTTTGATCACAAGACAGTGGGGATGCTGCATTAAGAGTAAGAACTGGTTACAAGTCACCTATTCTTCAGTGCCGTCGTAACTTTGGATGGTCGCTAAATGAATAATTGTAAGTGGAGGACTACCTGTAATCTCTGCAAGACCTACCCTTGGAACATTTCAATAGGAAGGAAGCACACACAGAATGGAAAATCCTTCCCTTATAGGAAAATGAACATCCTGTATTTTTCTACTACATAGCTAATGGCATCAGGTTATCATATCCATGTACATGCGTATAGATGGAGGGTTCAAGCAAAAATGTCTGCCAGAAACAAATGCAAAAAAAGATGGAGCACCAAGATACAGGGGAAAAAAATTACTGCATTTTTTTCTAGAGAATTGGTACTCTAGAATCAGCCGATTCATTCAAATTTTTTTTTGTTAACACTCTCAGACCTTCCCACTAGAAAAAGACCATCTGCAAAAAAAAAAACCCACGAAAAAAGTATCGAAGGCTAGGCTACAATTATTCTTCCTGTATTATTTGATTTTGTAATCTGTATTCAAAATGCAGTAATGTTATTATTTCTCCTAAAGGCCATATTACTAAAGGCATGGTCCTATATAACTGTAGATTCAGGGGATACGTTTTTCATCTTTTTCACATTCTTTTCCACTAAAGATGGAGAGTATTCTTTTTATTATTAATCGTATTTCTATGCCGCCCACTCTCCGAAGACTCTGGGCGGCTTACACCAAAGACAATATACTAAATAGCATATTGCCCCCAACAATCTGGGTCCTCATTTTACCCACCTCGGAAGGATGGAAGGCTGAGTCTACCTTGAGCCGGTGAGATTTGATCTGCTGAACTAGCAGTCAGCTGAAGTAGCTGCAGTACTGCACCCTAACCATTGCGCCACTTTGCCTCTAAAAAGTATTCTTTTTAACCAATCCATCCTAATAACTGCATTAATATTTCAGGTATTTTACTACTTCCATAGAATCCGTGTGTCGCAGAGTTCATCTTAATTCTCAGCTCCCCTTGCACTGACAGAACGCTCTGTTAGAATCTTTTTCAACATTGAACCTGCCAGATTTGCTGAACTGCATCGTTCATATATGAGTGTAAGACGATTTACTGCAACTCAAAGGATACCTAAAGAGGAAGAGGCTGGGAAAGGCTGTTCTAAAATAATGGGCTTGTATTCCTTTTATGTTGGATGTAGTGTATTCTGAACACATGCTGCCATTTCTAAACATCAATGGCCGATCTTATATTTAGTCTCCAGTTAATGCAGATGACTCTTTAAACCACCATTTTATTCCTATGCAGCATATGAATTATTTGATGTATACATACAGTTCGTTTTTTGGGGGGAAAAAAACACATTAAAAATCATATAGAAATACTTAGCTGCTTCCGTTTAAAAGAAGTCCAGAAGAAATACAACGGCTAAATGGGTATGTTTTGACAATAGTGTAAATTCAGATAGTATATGAACAATTTCGACCAGAGGCAATTAATATAGGGATTCTCCTTCACATGTTATCTTTTTAGAGATAAATTTTGAATTTTACTGGAGAAGAACATACAAGCTTCAAGCAGCAGGGCATTCAGCCACCTATCGTGCAAAACACACCCCCAAATCTTACTCCCCCCCCTTTTTCTTTTTTTTTAAAATACAAAGTCCCAGGCTATTCAGTACTGTTCAGAAACAGATGAATTAACCTGGTAAGCTTTATAACGTTTTCTAGGAGTGCGATCGTAGGAGCATTTTATTTAGATGATTTGGAAACAGAAGCAGTGTACAATAAAAGTGGGAGGGCAAAAACCCCTTAAACCACAAATATTTTATTTAACCAAATAACCCCCTGTCTTTTGTTCCCCCTTCCCCACTTTCAGAGAACATACTCTTAACCAAGATACTGTTACATTTCTCCTCAATAATAAAACACTACAATGACTTAATCTTAACACTGGAGAAAAAACAGGATCTCGGCGCCTGGTTATGTTCAGACTTAACAAAAGGCAATGACGCTTAAAAGACAGCCAAACCGTTAACTTCTTTTTTTTTTTGTCTCTATTCACCTTTCTTGACAACCTGTTCCTATGCATTCTCATCAATTACTGCCTCTCTATTTGCCTTCGATTCACTTTGCGCACACCCCCGGGAGAGGCTGTTGCATATGACTGCTGTTGTTGTTTTTTTGTTTGTTTGCTTTTTCCATTTTTTTCTTTTTGGGGATCGAATCTCAACGAGTTCGTGTGTGTCGTCCTTAACGGCCGTGACGCTCAAGCCTTAACTTCAGGAGGTGTGCTATAGATGGAATCTGTGTTTTCAGAGCCCAGGTCTTCTGCCAAGTTGAGCATGAGGGAAGAAGAAGAAGAAGAAGAAGAAAAAAAATCCTCCGTTAACTTTTAGCAGAGGTTAATTTAAAAATATATGTATTGCCATGCCTGTATTTCATCATAACTCAGTTATCTATTCCAGTCTAGAGATCCTTGGGTTTGCTCCTGGAAGTAGCATCACAGTTGGCCTTTTAAGCCAGGAAGGTAAAAGGTAAAGGTTCCCCTCGCACATAGGTGCTAGTCGTTCCCAACTCTAGGGGGCGGTGCTCATCTCCGTTTCAAAGCCGAAGAGCCAGCGCTGTCCGAAGATGTCTCCATGGTCATGTGGCCGGCATGACTAAACGCCAAAGGTGCACGGAATGCTGTTACCTTCCCACCAAAGGTGGTCCCTATTTTTCTACTTGCATTTTTTACGAGCTTTTGAACTGCTAGGTTAGCAGAAGCTGGGACAAGTAATGGGAGCTCACCCCGTTAGGCAGCACTAGGGATTCGAACCGCTGAACTGCCGACCTTTTGATTGACAAGCTCAGCGTCTTAGCCACTGAGCCACAGCGTCCCTAACTTAACTTTAACTTTAAGCCAGTAGGCTAGTGTGAATCTCCCTCTTGTGATCTTCCAACCAACACCAGCCCAAAAACAAGGAACGTTATCTTCCAGACGACTCCTCACATTGTGAGGTTTTTCTAAAAAAAAGGCCAGTTAAAATATTGGTGCTACAAGTAGTCCTCGACTTACGACCACAATGAGCCACAACGTTTCTGTCGTTAAGTGAGACAGTTAAGAGGACCCAGTTGTGGGGGAAATAAGCTGACTTTGTATAAATATACAAAAAGTATGAAGGCTATTGCTTAGCGCATTGTAAGCCGCCCTGAGTCTCCGGAGAAGGGCGGCATATAAATCAAAAATTTTTAAAAAGAAAGTAAATTTTGCCCCATTTTTACAACCTTCCTGGCCTCAGTTAAGTGAATCACTGCAGTTGGTAAGTTAGTAACCCGGTTTTTAAGTGAATACGGCTTCTCCCTTGCTGGTTGGAATGTCACAAGAGGGAGATTGTGGGGATCACATGATCTTGGAACACATTAGTAGTCACTAAAATAGGAAACAATTGCCAAGCATCTGAATTTTGATGACGGGGATGCTGGAAAGGTCGTAACTAAAAAAACCGGTCATAAGTCACATATTTCAGTGCCGTTGTAACTTTGAACGGTCACTAAACGAACTGTTGCAAGCAGAGGACTACCTCTATTAAAATATTTTAATGGAAACGAGATAGAAAATAATCATAGTTTCATAGTGTATCCTCTGTTTTCCATTGGCTGGACTTTTAACCGCCAAGGGAATTCTGGGAGTATGAGTCCACCCATCTTAAAGTTGTCAAATTTGAGAAACACTGTTTAACGTGATTCATACTGGAACTTTTATATCTCTTCAGTTCTTACTTGCTACCTTATCCTACACACCGAAAGGTCCACCTCTGGTTGTGGTTAGATTCTACCATTCAATCATTACCTAATTCTTCTTCTGCAGTTCCGGGAAGGTTGACTTTAGCCTTAGCCAGCTCTCCACCTTCTTCTTCTGGAGAAAGAGAATTAGAAAGCACAACGCCATAATTTTACGTCATTCAACTTGTCACTTTCATAAACATTTACAAAACAGGCAGCATTCCGCCAGGCACAAAGCATGTTCCAGAGCCGTTTGATATGATTTTTCCTTCATAAGATAAGGCTGCCTGGTTTAAGCTGGGGATGATCTATCTACTCTCTTACATAGATATGCATCATGAACCAGCTACAATTTACTGGCCTTAGAAAAGCAACAGTTTTCCATTTCAGGAAGTCATGGCAGTTGGTGGGAGAGAGCTCTACCTCCTTCTTAACAGCCTTTAATCCAGGGGTGGGTTCTAATTTTTTTTACTACCAGTTCTGTGGGCGCGGCTTATTTTGTGGGTGTGGCTTGATGGTCATGTGACAATTCTTTAGGATTTAGCAGAGGTACTGGTCTACCAGGCTTTTAACTGCTTGCAGAGCTATACCGGTCTACTCATTTGTTTTTGGAGGCACTGGTCTACCCATTTGTTTTTGGAGGCACTGGTCTATCCATTTGTTTTTGGAGGCACTGGTCTACTCATTTGTTTTTGCAGGCACTGGTCTACTCATTTGTTTTTGGAGGCACTGGTCTACTCATTTGTTTTTGGAGGCACCGGTCTATTCATTTGTTTTTGCAGGCACCGGTCTACTCATTTGTTTTTGGAGGCACCGGTCTACCCATTTGTTTTTGCAGGCACCGGTCTACTCATTTGTTTTTGGAGGCACTGGTCTACTCATTTGTTTTTGGAGGCACTGGTCTACCCATTTGTTTTTGGAGGCACTGGTCTACCCATTTGTTTTTGCAGGCACTGGTCTACCCATTTGTTTTTGGAGGCACTGGTCTACCCATTTGTTTTTGCAGGCATTTGTTTTCTTTTAACACTGATCAGCTGTAGGGCGGCCCTTTAAAGCCCCCCACCCAAGAGTTTAAACAGTTTTTTCCCCTCTAGCCGATCAGATGGGACTCAGGAGGCAGCAATAGATTGGGGGTGGGCAGAACCGGTTCAGTGACATCATAGCGTCACCACTACCAGCTCGGCAGAACCGGGTGGAACCCACCACTGCTTCAATCTACCCCATCCCTGATGCCTGAAGGAAAACCTCTAACTAGCCTCTTCTCAAAGGATGATATTAGGTGGTTTCTTTCACACGGAGCATCACTAACCCCAACGGAGCCAGATGAAAGTGGTACAACACAGGATTGGCATTTTAATGGCAAGTTTTAATCAAAAGGCACTGCCCAATCTTTTCCTGCTATACAATCTGATCAGGTGTTGGTGAGTTACTGAGCAGCCAAAAGAAATGTAGGCAATCCTTGACTTACGGCCACATTTGGGACCAGAATTTCAGTTGCCGAGGGAGGCAATTGTTTAAGTGTGTTGTGCCCAATTTTATGACCTTTTTGCCACGGTCATTAAGCAAATTGGGCTTCCCTCATTGACTCTGCTTATCGAAAGCCAACTGGGAAGATTGCAACTGGCAACCGGGTGTCCCTTGCAGCTGGATGCTGCAGCTGTGATAAATACATGCCAGTGCCCAAATTTTGATCGTAGGACTGTTAAGAGCAACGGCAACGGTTGCGTTACTTTTTCTCACAACCAAACTTCAAACGGTCACACCGAATGAATGGTCGTTAAAGTCGCAAGACTGCCTCCGCTTCGGCAGAATTCTGTAGTAATTATCTCGTAAATCAGAGAACAAACAAGTTAGCGAATGCTTGGGTCCCAGTAGGAAAAACACTTCTTACCAGGAATCACACATTTCCAGAGACCATATGTTTTCCCTACTGTCGTCTGCCACAGCCTCAGCGTTCCGTCCTCTGAGCCGCTAGCGTACAACTCTCCATCTGGGCTAAATCTGACACAGTGAATCGGCCCAAAGTGCCCCTTGTAAGATTCTGCAAAGAAATTGTAACACGACAATAAGGAGAGGGAAAGCACCGAAAGGACTCGGCTCAAGCTTTTAAGGAAACAACAAGAGAGAGAGAGCTTTGCCCTGCGATGGGGCTTCAAGCGAAAAATTCTGCCTTCTCTTGTGGAGCAACATTAAGAAGGCCTCAAATTTTAGAAAAGCATCGCTTGTGGGATGTAACAGAAGAGCCCTCTGATGGCCTGGATGTGAACTTGCCACCAGAAAAGAGATGAGATCAGAGGATATTGCAGCAACCAGAGGTAGATAAGACTTTTATTGTTAAAAGTGAAGACAAAAACCACAGCAGCTCACACTCAACATTATTCTATCCCTGTTCAGGGATGTTAACTGAGAATTTCCTAGAGCAGTGATGGCTAACCTTTTTGCCGTCGTGTGCCAAAAGCGGGGGAGCGGCGGGGGTTCGCGGGTGCAGGTGCCCACATCCATAATTCAATGTGCCCTGCCCTCCCGCCCATGTGCACGTGACCCCCCCACCACTTCCCCCTGCTTTTGATACGTGATGGCCCGGTGGGCCCGGTAGGCCCGTTTTCCCCCCTCCCCAGGCTCCAGAGGCTTTCTAGGAGCCTGGGGAAGGCAAAAACAGCCTTCCCCATTCTTCCAGAGGCCTTCCAGAGGCTGGAAACAGCCAGTTTCCCGACTTCTGGTGGGACCGGAAGGTCTGAAAATCAGTTGGCCGGTGCACGCATGCGTGCTGGAGCTGAGTTAGGGCAACACTCGCGTGCCCACCAATATGGCTCCGCGTGCCACCTGTGGCACCCGTGCCATAGGTTCGCCATCACGGTCCTAGAGGGTTCACTGCAAGGATGAGAAACTCAAAATTCAATATCATATCTCCCTGATCTAAATAGCCGGTATAGTATCGAACTCAAGGCCCGCGGGGTGCTTAGATCTGGCCCGTGGAGCTGCCCTGGAAACAGTGAAAGACCGGCCTGAGCTGCCTCTGCCAGCGAAAATGGAGCTCGGGAGGGCAGTGAACGGCCCTCCTAAGCTCAGTTTTTGCTGGAAGAGGATTTTAGGAGGCCATTGCAGCCGAAAACGGAGCTCGCAAGGGCTGGGGGCGGCCTTCCCGAGCTCTGTTTTCGCTGGCAGAGGGTTGCAGGAAGCTGTCGCAGCCAAAAATGGAGCTCGGGAGCCTGTTTTCACTGGCCGAGCGTTTGGGCCCCCACAGGCGCCCCCGACACAAATGACGTCAATGTGGCCCTCAATGAAATCAAGTTTGATACCCCTGGTGTAGTGGGTTAAGTGTGGGGCTAGGAGCAGGAAGACCCAGGTTGAAGTTCACGATTGACCACCAAAGTTTTGTCTTGAGGAAATACGGGCTAATCATTCTCACTCAGCCCAACCTATTTTACAGGGTTTGCTGTTGTAGGGAAAAACAGGATGATGGAGCAGCATATATGCCACCCTGAGCTCCTATATGCAAAGAATGGGATGTGACTCTAATGAATACCGTTACCATTATCTCTATGCCCAGGTGGGTCACAGAAACACAGGGTCAAGGATTAATAATTAAAGAGTGATAAATATTCTCTGGCATGGAAGTAGTACAGGGAAATTTGAGATTTTTCCAGCAAAACTAGAAAGAGAACTTTGGCAAAAGCCATAGGAAGTAAAAAATAACCAACTTTCTGTATGGATCCAGCCCAGTCAAAATGAACTAATTACACCTATACTTGTGACCTTTGAACTTTTGTACGATCAAGAGCCAGCTTTACCAATAGCTTTCAAATACTGAACACATTTCAGCTTTTTAAGGTGCCATTTTCTATCGGTTTTTGCTCAAGCTGTCTATTAATATCCCTTCTCTTGCAATCTTGCCCAAACTTTTAATACCTAATGGCAGAAGTTCTAAATTTCCTTCTCTTTCCTGCCACAGAAAAAAAGTATTTCTGCCCCTTTAATTGCACTCGATTCTTGCAACAGATGGCATTGAAAAAAATGGTGTGAGGTGTTTTTTCCCCACAAAATGGCGGCGCCATTTTTGGCTGCAGCTGTTTCAGCTCTCAAAAGTGTTGGGGTTTTGAAAAGCCGAGGTGGCGCAGTGGTTAGAGTGCAGTACTGCAGCTACTTCAGCTGACTGCTAGTTCAGCAGATCAGCGGATCAAATCTCACCGGCTCAAGGTTGACTCAGCCTTCCATCCTTCCGAGGTGGGTAAAATGAGGCTCCAGATTGTTGGGGGCAATATGCTATTTAGTATACTGTCTTTGGTGTAAGCTAGTAGAGTCCTCGGAGAGTGGGCGGCATAGAAATATGACTAATAAAATAAATTAGTAAGAGCCTGGTGGCGCAGTGGACTAAGTGCTGTTAAAGTAGCACTTAAGTTGCCAGCTGCCTGCAATTACTGCAAGTTCAAATCCCACCAGGCTCAGACTCAGCCTTCCATCCTTTCTAAGGTAGGTAAAATGAGGACCCAGATTGTGGGGGCAATAAGCTGACTTTGTATAAATATACAAAAGTATGAAGGCTATTGCTTAACGCATTGTAAGCCGCCCTGAGTCTCTGGAGAAGGGCGACATATAAATCAAATTAATAATAATAATAATAATAATAATAATAATAATAATAATATAAAATAAATAAATGAGCCATCCGGATGTGTGACCTTTTTTTTTAAGAGTTATCAACTAACTATAAGAAAAAGGAATTAGGAGCCTTACTCTTGTCTATTTTTTATCTATATCTCACCCATAGAAAGACATGAGCACACAGTATTCTGCTAATTATAATTGGGTCTACGTGCAAACATATATATCAGTCTGCAATGTGAGTGATGCAAAAGTGACTTGAACACAATCACATATAAACACATGCAGTTGGAGAAACATCATCATCTGTTTAAAGCCACAATTCAAGGTCCAGTGGAATGAAATATGAGTACAGTACAACTTTTACAATTAGCAGTTAAGATGGTGGTTGTTTTTTTAACAGCCGTGAAATTCAACCAAACATGCCCTCAAGGTCATTTAAATATATCACATACCTAATTCTTCACCGGTATTATAATCATATTTATAAAGTTTAAAATCTTCACCGCCAGCAACTAGACATTCTTTCTCCGGATGGAGAGACGCAGAATTGATTGTTGCAGGTGCCTCAAACGATTTAATCGGTTCCAGACTACGGAGAGAAAACAAAAAGCACGACGATTATTTTTTTTTAAAAGAAAATCCGATAATTGAACAAAACACTAAAACATGTCAAAGAAGAAAACACTACAAGGGGGGATTCTTATGTGAATGAAATTCAGAAAGCTGAGTGCTTGTTAGCAAAAAGAGATCCATTTTTAGAGGACGGTGATTTGTATTTTTGTAATATATATTTGCACAATAAAAGTAAGGCACGCTTGAAAGGAAACCAAACAAAACTTCTGTAAAAACATTTGAGGTTATAGTTATCATTTGCAATCAGATGCAGGGATTTTCCCTTAGATACAGATAGATACACACACACACACACAAAATGCCAGGGATGGCAGGGATAACAGAGTTCCTTTTGCTCTGTAAAGTCTTGTGGAGTGGCAATTGAAGTCTACAAGTCTTAAAAGTTGACAAGGTTGGAGATCTCTGGCCTAGGCAATGGAGGTTGAGTGCCACTATTACATAGACCAGGAAACAACTATCACAGCCAAAAGAAACCAACAACTCTTTTTTTTTAGCAAAGAAAAAAAAAATACACTCTGAAGGTCATTTAAATATAATCACATGCCTAGTTCTTCCCCGGTATTATAATCCTATTTATAAATTTTAAAATCTTCCCCACCAGCAAATTAGGCATTCTTTCTCTTTTTCAGCAAAAACAAGTAGGCTCGAATACATGTATTAATGTTAAGTAGAGAAATTATTTAGACTGATGGCATGATAGGCACACTGTCTCTACAGGCTATTCTACGCTTGACCAGTTTGTCTGCATGGCCTGATGAACGAAACACACACGTGTTAAAAACAAACCTACGTTTCTGCACTGTGAAAGGCAATAGTCCGGCCATAGGTGATGACTATTATCTCCCCTTCGCGCACGTATTCCATGCTGCTCACGGACATGGCAACGTTGACTGCCTTCACTTCTGTCAGTGTATTTCTGTCCCAGAGCCTGAAGTGGAGAGAAAAGAGTGAAATTTATTTAATTCATAATTGCAATCCGGTAAGTCAAAACACCAAACACTCCTGGATAAAATGTTCTTTGCTATCTCTCAACCTACTTACAGTATAGTTTAGGCATATCAAGTGTTGTTTTTTTTAAACTGTCATTGCTGTTACACAAAAAGAAAAACATTTTACATTTATTCCGATTATGCATTCACCCACTTTGAGTGTGAATGAATGCAGAAGCCACTGAACGTGGAAAAAAAGAGGGAGAAAATGAGACGCATTTAACTTAAGAAATCCTACATATTGGAAGTAATTCTAACATCTGATTGATAATGGAAGAGCAACAAACTCTTAAAAGGAAACTTAAATGGTCAATCACTTTAGTATTTAACGGGTCATCAACAAAACTACCTGACAACATCACCGTTAGTCCTCAATTTACAACCATTCATACAGTGTCCATTTGAAGTTACCAGAGCACTGAGCAAAGTGACTCACAACCAGTCCTCACACTTATGATCATCGCACCATCAAAACAGACACATAACCGAAATTTAGGCACTGGCAACCAGCATGGACTTATGACAACTGCCGAATCCTGGGGTCATGTGATCTCCATCCGTGACCTTCCCAACCAGCTTCTGACAAGCCAAGTCAATTGGGAAAGTTGGATTCACTTAACAATGGCAGCAATCTGCTTAACAATCAAAGTTTAAAAAGTTGTAAAATTGGCGCGATTCATTTAAACAACAGAAATTCTGGTTCCAATTGTGGTTGTAAGTTGAGAACTTCCAGTATGACCCGCCATTGTAGGGGAAATGGCGGCACAGAAATTTAATAAAAGAAAGAAAGTGATCAACAGTACTTTTTTTTTTGGATTTGATTCATATGCTGCCCTTCTCTGGAGACTCAGGGCAGCTTACAGTGCGTTAAGCAATAGCCTTCATACTTTTTGTATATATTCATACAAAGTCAGCTTATTGCCCCCACAATCTGGGTCCTCATTTTACCCTTCCTTTGAAAGGATGGAAGGCTGAGTCAACCTTGAGCCTGGTGAGATTTGAACTTGCAGTAATTGCAGGCAGCTGATGTTAATAACAGTGCTTTAGTCTGCTGCGCCACCAGGGCTTTTTTCTCAGCAGTCTTAATCAGAAGTCTTAACCCAGTGTTTCTCAACCTTGAGGATGTGGGGACTTCTACTCCCAGAATTCCCCAGCCAGATATTCTGGGAGTTGAAGTCCACACATTTTTCAAGTATCCAAGGTTGAGAAACACCGTCTTAACCAATATCCCAGGTTCAGACTTCAACACAATTCAAACCATGATATGATTTTATGGGTCATTTGGACAGACGGAATACCTGTTAAACCAGGGGTCCCCAAACTTGGCAGCTTTAAGACTTGTGGACTTCAACTCCCAGAATTCTCCAGCCAGCTATGCTTAAAGTTTGAAGACCTCTGTGTTAAACTAACATCATTTCCACAATTATGGAATTGAAATCATTTATGCCTTATGAAACTGTTAAGATCACTCGTATAATTTACACAAGTTATGCAACTTTACTCCTATCATCTACTTTATGTCCAACGGTATGGTTCTGGTATGGTATGGTTCTGGGGAGTGAAATCGGAACTACAGTTTCATCAATTGCATCCAATTAGCGGAACAGAAATCTGTTAAAAATCAAGGTTTTACCATACGCCAATATGTTCCATGGTCATCTCAAAGTTACAACCCAGCCCAATTTTAACAGAGAGTACAATGGAAATGAATTTTTAAAAGCATTTATTTGAAATCAATTTCCAATATGAGAAACAATACTGACAACTATTAGTATAACAAAAACACATCCAAAAAGTTTCTTACTATCAATTCAAAAACATGTTTTCCATTTATTGGATACCCTAATGAACATTTAAGATTGGCTGTCAAGTTGAATATTCTGAAAGTATAAATAGAGAATTGTGCACGTGATACAAACTTGTACTACTGTGGCCACCATTTGTTTAAGATCCCCCATGTTGGTAAGATCAGTATGGTTTAAGTACCGTATTTTTCGGAGTATAAGATGCACCTTTTCCCCCCTAAAAGGGGGTGAAAATTTGGTGCGTCTTATACACCGAATGTAGTCCCGCCCACCCACTGGTCCCCACCCTTTGGCCTCTGCCTCCCAGCAGTTACTCCTTGCAAGCAAACAGCAAGAAAAAACAACTCCTTTCAGCTTCAGCACAGGCTAATTAGCACAAGTTGATTGGATCGGCCTCCCGACTCTCAGCTGATTTGCTCTCAGCTGTTTTGCGCAGGGCTCTGCTGCTTGCTGCAAAGAGGTAAATTGCTGGAGTAGGGTTAGCCAAATTGAGTAATGATAGGTTTGATTAGATAATACTTAATTGTTTTAATTGCTGTAATTATAAATGGAGATAATTTTGTTGAATTAGATGGAATAAGGAGAAAAAAGACTTGCTTTCCTTTTATCTATTTGTTTAATGATCATGATTATAATAAGTGTGAAATGGAGTTTAATTTAGAGAATTTAAGCTGTATTTTATTTTGTACTTGCTCTGGGAAGTCGGGGGAGGTGGTTGGGGAGGGGGGGAGAAAATGTATGTAAAACTTTTAAAACTTTTTCAATAAAAAAAAAATTAAATACTATATACCACTCTTCTTGACATCCTGACAGCCTTTTGCACTTGGCTCTAACTGAGGGATACCGGAATCCGAGTAAAAATCAAATTGAACCTGAATCACAGCATAGGTAGTCCTTGCTTAAAGACCAGTTGCTCAGCAACCATTTGAAGTTACAATGCATCTCCCCAGAACTACTTAGGACCTATTTCTGGACTTCCAAAATCCTCCCCCCCTCACCTCCAGCCCCGGTCACATCACCTTTTGGACGCTTGGCAACCGGCTCACATTTACAGCTATTTGCGACATCCTGTGGTCACATGATTGTGACCTTTGAAGGCTTTTTTTTTGCCAATGTTTACTTCTGGTTTCCAGAAAAGAGCGGTCACTGAATAATAAATAAACTACCACCTCTTACAATACTAGACAAACACGGTATCGACAGTAGAGACCTTCAAATTTCTAGGTTCTATCATATCTCAAGACCTAAAATGGACACCTAACATCAAAAACGTCATCAAAAAAGCACAACAAAGAATGTTCTTTCTGCGCCAACTCAGGAAGCTTAAACTGCCCAAGGAGCTGATGATCCAGTTCTACAGAGGAATTATTGAGTCTGTCATCTGCTCCTCTACAACTGTCTGGTTTGGTTCTGCAACCCAACAAGACAGACACAGACTTCAGAGGATCATTAGAACTGCAGAAAAAACTACCAACCTGCCTTCCATTGAGGACCTGTATACTGCACGAGTCAAAAAGAGGGCTGTGAAAATATTTACAGACCCCTCGCATCCTGGACATAAATTGTTTCAACTCCTACCCTCAAATCGACACTATAGAGCACTGCACACCAAGACAACTAGACACAAGAAAAGTTTTTTCCTGAACGCCATCACTCTGCTAAACAAATAATTCCCTCAACACTGTCAAACTATTCACTAAGGCTGCATTACTATTAGTCTTCTCATCGTTCCCATCACCCATCTCCTCCCACTTATGACTGTACGACTGTAACTTTGTTGCTTGTATCCTTACGATTTATATTGATATTGTTTCCTGATTGCTTATTTGTACCCTATGACTATCATTAAGTGTTGTACCTTATGATTCTTGGATGAATGTATTTTATTCTCCTTATGTGCACCGAGAGCGTATGCACCAAAGACAAATTCCTTGTGTGTCCAATCACATTTGGCCAATAAAGAATTCTATTCTATTCTCAAATGGATTCACTGAACAACAGCTGCAGCAAAGGTCGTAAAATCAGACAGACACAATTGCATAAAATGGACCACCGCAACATACGACATAATTCCAGCCTCAATTACGATCGTAAGTCCAGAACTACCTATAGTGAAAGACACTGACTCGCATGGTAAAGCCCAATGTGTGGAAAGCCAAGCATATATGCTCAAATTCAAAACCTAGTTTTATAGTGAAGGTGATAACTGGACAATTCCACTACCCATTACTTTTATAGCACTAAGGGAAGAGGCACTGATGATTTCTTACCTGACTGTTTTATCATCTGCCGAAAGGATCTGCGTATCATCACTGCTCCACAGAGCCTTTTTAATACCAGACGTGTGACCACTGACCACCTCAGGTTCTGAAAAGTAGAGGAAATATTTTGTATTTAAAATGAAAAACCTCTTTTCTTACATTTCAGTAAGGTCGTATTTCCCACTACATCCGTGGTTAACAAATGAAAATAACGGAAGTAATTTTTATTCGTTAAATTCGCATGTTCGGAGATTTCGGGATATTCCCATGCATACAGGGAAAGATTCAAGAAAAACAGAGGAAGAATATATCACGTTTCTCCTTGCTCCCATGGGGCTAAATTCCTTTGTCAGCTTTGGGCATAAAAAAGTCCTCCTTATATGACTATATGCATTTACCCTTCTTATTTTAGGAAGTGATAAGACAGTTCTGCCATTTTCATTTCTTCCCTTGCCTATTCCATTGAGTACGGCCATGGACTCCTGTCCTAAGATCCCACTCTGATGATATTATGATAATAAAGGCAATCCAATTTATTTACAACTTTAACAAAATTAGCTGTTCAAAATTTTGGGGTTTTTTTGCAATAAAGTTCCGGATCATATTCTGTCCTTTCCCAAAGATGCTTTTTCAAGAGGAAACTGGACTTCAAAGACGTTTCACTTCTCATCCAAAAAGCTTTTTCAATTCTGACTGGATGGTAGGGAATGGAAGGATTTATATTCCTTGCAGACAACTGGTCATTTGCATTCTTTTAGAGAGTCGTTGAGGCCACCTGAAGGTTTGGAGTGGAGTGTGGAGCCTTCTTGGAACTGCTGAAAGGACTGTGTTGTAGACTGGAGAAGCTTCTTGGATGAGAAGCTAAACGTCTTCAAGGAAAAAGTCCAGTTGCCTCTTGAAAACGCACCTCTGGGACAACCATGACCTGGATGACTGAGAATCTCCATAGACATTCTGTCCTTTCCTGTATTTTGTTTGGTGAACTGAAGATTTTGCACACATTTTGTCTGAATCTGTGGTTTTTCTAAAATCACAGTTTTCTTATTTGTTTGTTTATTTGACACCCCCCAACTCTCAGGTATTCTGGCCATTTACAAATAAAAAAAACTATTAAAACCAGGTGGAAAAAGTCAGCTTGCTGGGCCTTCAAATTAGCACAGAAATATTTGCAACTTCTGGTATTCATTTTACTGATTCATAGGAAGAATAATAATAATAAAAAAAACCCTCACCTGCCTCTGGCTTGTTTAAATCATAGATACGTAACAATTTATCTTGTCCACCTGTCAACAAGTAATTGCTGTCCTAGAAGAGAAAATTAGCATTGTCATTTATTAAG
>WNWU01013353.1:62359-76050 GCA_012654045.1 Ptyas mucosa | reverse complement strand
ATCTGGGCACTTGGTGCATTTTTCAGTATCTGAGAAAACAGTAAGTAGTATTATTTTTATAGTCTCCCTTTTCACATTCCAGGAAAGACCTTCTTTGGATGACAGCTGATACTGAGTGACAGGAAAGCTATAGTTCCTCTGGTGTCACCCACCTTCCTGTGTGGAAATGGTCCCCTCCGGACAAGGAATACAATCATAGCAGCAAATGGGTTCTTCTTTCCGAGCCCGTTTTACAAATCCCGGGTGACACTTGTCCACACATTTGGACTGAGGCAGAGACTAAGCAGAAAAACAAACATTCATTCCAAAATATCTGCCCCCCACTCGCTTCCTTTTGTTTGAAACTCCTTCCAGGGTGGGAAGGAAAACCAGATAAAAACGGGAAGGAGGCAAGGACAGAAAATGGTGCATGGCTGCAAAACACTCCCACCCCCCACCATCCCGCGCCTCCTTCTTTTTCTCTCCCTGCCCCCGCTCTTCTCTCTCCCGTGAAGAAGGTAGACAAGTTTTTTAAAAAAAGCTCTGCTGCTGAGCAGAGAAAGCAGTAGCTGGGAAGGAATTTGCTACGAGGTTAAAACAGTGAAAAAATTGCCCTTCTCCTGTTCCTACCCTCCCTCTTTTTCTCCCCACCAGTTTCTTTTAGCTTTGGCTCTGGTGCCGAAAGAGAGAATTCTCTTTTGTTTGAGAAGTCCTCCTCCATTTTTTCCCACCCAGCTGGAGAAAGACAGGAGAGGGCTGCTGCTGGCCCTATCAGTCCCAGCGCAGCAGCTGCATGCGACACTGGCGGCTTCGGGAGGTGCTGGCCGGCAGGGAGATGGGAGCCGGCCTGGCAACCTTTGTAGTCATGCAGCTGCAAAGCTTGCCGAGCTCCCCCCATCCTCTACTCCACCTGCCACCCGAAATAGCGGCCCACTGCGAGACGTGCATTTTATCGGAGAGTGACAGCTCCAGGTCATCTCTCATCCGTTGTGTGCAGGGAAACACTTTGCCACGGTAAAAAAAAAAAATTCTTGCGACTGTGAGGCAATTAACCTCTCGCACTCAAGAGAAATTTTTCTTTATGTCGCAAACCGGTAGCAACCTGCTTCTGCAAGTGGGGCATTTAAGACAAGGTCCTTTTCCATTGAAGAATTACAGTTTTGTTGTTAGTCGCTACTTGTTTCCAATTCTTTCATCCCCCAAGAACCATAGCACTCCAGAAATCCCTGTCCTCCACTGCCTCCCAAAATTAGAACTACAATTGGATGACATGGAAAGACAGACCCACATTTATTTATTCCTTAAATTTGGAGAAATCTTTGTTTCAGTGGAAGATTTAAGGTAGCTGACAATTCAAAATCAATAAATTCCATTCAAGGGGTTTTTAGATGGCTTACAAGCCAAAGATCAAATTTAAGTAGCTTTTTATTACAAATTTATCATCATTATTACAAGTGCCAGGAAGGACTTGGGAGGGAGCAGTTAAGGTAATTTTCAGTCCTTCATTTTTCTAGTTTAAGGCATTATCTCATATTGGACAATTCATTGTGGTTCCACATTGATTGAACAACTTGGATGACCTTCCTAGCAACCGGAGGCCTATCCCGGTGGGGTGAAACAAAGGCATGAATAACTGTGGTCAGATATAGGCTGTTAAAAAATATCTGAGCCTGCTCTTTCAGGGGACTCTAACACCAACCATATAGACCAAGAAAAGTTGCCAATATTTTCAACCACCTTGTTGAGCAACTTTAGCCGTGAAAGAGCATCTTGGTTGATAATAAGCTTCTGTCTTTCAAAACTCCCCAGTTGCTCTTTGATGGGATCCTCCTTGGAGAAAAGCAACGAACTTATGATATTCAGATCTGCTTCTACATTTCCACTTTGGTCCAAGTATAGTTTCTCCCAGGAAAAATTGCAAAACTCATTCTTCTCCAGAAAGGGATGGAACTAAAATTGAAACATCCAGGAATTTTTAAGGCAATTTGAAACATATTAAAAGCAGGAGCCATTTTAAAGCTGAGCTATTGAATAAGAGATGTTCAGTCCCTTCTACACTATTTGCCTAAATAGCAATAACATTTGGACTTATATACAACTTCACACTGCTTTTACAGCCCTCTCTAAGTGATTATAGAATGGAAACCTAAGTCAACCTTGAGCTGGTCAGGATTGGACTCCTGGAAGTGAGTAGTGTCTTACGGTTAGGGTTAGGGTTATTGTAAATACCACGGCTAAAAGACTGAGTAGCCATCAGTCTGAAAAGCTTTAACTGGATTCTTGCATTGAGGAGGGGTTAGGCGAAATGCTCCCAGATTTAGCTGAAATGTATGTGTATAAAATTCTATCATGCTAATTACAAACCCATAAGTACAGGAATTTATTTACAATGTATACATTTTAAATAATTTTATAAAAGCTGTGTTTAATATAAAAATATAATTGTCACAGTGCCTACTCTTTGGAACATAATCCTGTGAACTAAATCTGGCCTCAGCTTGGCCAAACCTGTTGGGTTTTTGTAGAACGATGGTTCTCCTACATCAGCATTGGATTTTTTTCTAAATAGGAATTAGGTTTGATGGATCCTTATCAGGACCCCATACCTGCCATGACTCTAGCCTTGCAGCCCCTACTCTCTCTTTCTTCTCCGTTTTTCTCCTCCTAGATATTGAGGAATATGCAACATTCAAGACATGGGCCAGAGTCTTAGCAAAAGTATAAAAACGGTGGTCATTTTTAATCTGAATTCTATTCTTTTTCTCTTGCATGTCCAGTGATGCTATTTGGGTGCATCGTCTCCGGCCCTTGACAGAAAGGACATGCTTTGAAAAAGAACAACGAAAAGACTGGTCTTCAAATTTGGAATCCTTAAAAATTCTGTGTTGAAAGGCGTCGTCATTTGGCCATTTTCTTTCCTGAAAAGCAAAGTTCCAAATGCTATGGATATATTTGGAAAGTGGATGCCTTTTCAGTGTCACTTTCTCCACGATTGTGGTGATCCAGACTTTCCCTTCAATCGGTCCTGACAAACCTTCAATTGTTAAATGGATGTGGTGAATTCTATCCAAAATGGAAGCAAATTCTATGAAGTGAACAAAGACATTGACTTTTCTCCACTTAGAGATGGCATTTCTGAGAGGTTGTGTATGTCTAGGCATTGAGATAACCACACAAATTCCATTTCTGACAAGCATAGGAGTGAAAGTCCTCATGAAATTCTCTCCCTCTTCTGTGTCTGTTGAAAAGAGACCAATCAAAGTCCATCTGAAATGGAGGAGGAGTTGGACAATTGCTGGATACTGGATCCCATTTTTTGGAAGCATCTGATGGAAAAAAGGAATTTGACTTTTATCACTCAGAGCCTCTGAAACAATTCCATAACTGATCTGAAGAAGCAATGAAGAATAGTGTATTATGGTTAGATCAGATCAAGTTCAAAATGTAAGATTTTAACACATCCAGTGTGTTTCTCACAAACATATTGGAGTAGTCCAGCAATCACCAACTGGTGGTCCAGGGACCAATGGTGGTCTGAAAGAAAATTTTGGTGGTCTACAGAAAAATTATTTGCATTTTTATATTGCACTAAAAACTATTTATGTTTTTTTTTTAAAAAAAATCATATTAGTGGTCCACGGGATTTAAAATTATGAATTTGGAGATCCCTGAGGTCTGAAAGGTTGGTGACCCCTGGAACTGTCTATTGTTCTTAACTCTTAAGCCTTATCAAGATAAAAATACAAAATGCAGAATATTAGTAAGATTGAATATAATTATTTGTCTAATCTGGGGTCTAAAATACTGCTCCTTCTCTTTTCTAATAAAACTGATATTCAGATAATACACTTGCTATGTCTTCTATATCTAGATCACTGCAAATGCAAATCAGTTCATTTTAGAGATTTGTTTAAATGTTCCATATTTAACATTGTGTCCAGCTGCTCAAGTCTTGCTTGAGTAAATATTTATGCTTCATGTGGATCCCAATCCCTACCCATGACAATGGCCATGTGAAAAGCAGTTCATGATTTCCATAGAAAAGATATGATTGAATCTATTACCCACCCACCAACAACCTGCTCACTTTGCCAAATAGAGAAACAAAAAAACAAACCTGTGGGACTTTGTAGGGGCCTACTAATGTTGACATCTGAATGGAGATGTCGTCAAGAGATCCATCAAGAACGGCCATCAGGTTGTCCTTCTTGCCACAGCTGTAGTTGGGAATATTGGCTTCTCCAGTTGAGAGCATGTCTAGCAAGGCATCTGAAGTCCCAAGGGTGTTCAAATAATTGTCATGGATGTTGTAACCAAGTGTGAGATTGTACAAAAGATGAGATTTCTTGTTGACTTGTTGAATGGGAAAAATGAAGTGTAAGATTCTTGCTGGATCAGTAAATGAACGACTGTAAAAAAATGTTCATGATAATGTCATCTCTAACAACAACAAAATATATTTTCATTTATTCCTCTTTTTCTCCACAAAACCATTTAGTATCAAGCCAAAAGTGTCCAACATAAGAATACAATTAGGGTCACCCATCACTGTTTAATTGTTATGAGTGTTGAGAAGGTGGGATGGAAGTTTAATATTTAAAATATATCATTATTAGTAATAGTGCTCATTTTTAATCTGTGCAATGACCAAGATTCCAAATCATTCAATCATTAAAATAGAATCATCAGCAAAGAGGATTTATAAATGATTCAAAAAAGCAATTCTAAAAACAAGCCAACCTCTATTCCATATTAGGGTCAGGCATCGAATATCAATGGATGGTTATAAAAATAGAGAAATGGGTGGGGCAGAGGCAACTACAAACTTTTCAATAAACTAGTTGTGATTAACTCAGGATTGTACGAGAGGAGAAAATAATTTGGACTTTAGGGGGCAAGGCTGTTCCATCTTTGGATTTGGGTTTCTTAAAATCAAACGTAAGAAAGAAGCCATGGAAATCCAAATGATTCAAGAAAGCAAACAAGTCCTGCAATATAGGAGCACCTGAAAGAAAAGAAGAAGAGTGTTAGGACTGCAAATGGAAGGAAGGCAACTCCATCACACTGAATGACTTACGAGGGAGATTGAGTATAAGGAGCTGTATTGAAAGACAGCATTATTTGGGATATTATTGTGGCAATGGAGACTATACCAATATGGTGATCTCCTGGCCTGTAATAGCTCTGTAGTTTTCTTCCCTCGTGTTCCTCCAATCTCAGCAGGCATTTCATTCTCAGCTTCCCAGAGACTGGCTGGGACATCAGCAGTAGCAGAAGCAGAAGGAGGAGGCCCATAATTCATGGGGCTGAATTAATCCTCTTCCTGTTTCTAAGGAAGAACAAGAGAGTTCAAAGAATTCAAAGCACCATTTAAAGATGAAAATGAGAGTGACTTTCTTGACTGGCAGAGAGATAAACAGAACTTCACCTGGAAAGGAGAGAAACGAAAGGTACATTCAAGAAGCATAGTCCCTGAATGTCCCAAAATTTGTGCCTCATGGAGTTTGACTTGAGACATTTATCCTTTTCTGATGCAAGATCCCTTTCAAGTTGCTTCAGTCTGATGTTTACATCAAAGGCTATCACTGGAAAAATATCAGGAGAGATCTCACAGACCAGGATTTTAATAATTACTGTAAGAAGCGACACCTCCTCTGGAGATCCTGAACTACCTCTGGGCCTCCATGTGCGGAGGAGAAGCTGGAGAATAGCATAGTGAAAAATCATAGATATTCCCTTAGAGGGCACTGGTCTGAAGTGGTTGTGGTCCTTCCTTTCTGAACATGTCTGAACAAGTGATGCTGAAGAAAGATAGTTAAACACGCAGAAAATTGGGTGTTGTCCTTCAATGTACTCTCTTGTCTCAAGAGACTCCTGGGGAAGGTCACCGAGAAGTATAGAGTTTGGCTCCACCTTAGTGTCAGACGTCAAGCCATCTTTTACATTTGGGCCTCCAGGCCTGCCACATTTTCTACTGTGGGAAAATGGGAGTGGGGACTGCATAGAGTATGGGTGATATATAGTCAAAATTACATTCTTTTCTCAGAAAGCCAAGGCCACCTTGCCCTGCAGCTGCGATGAGGTGACTGGGAGGCATCTCCAATTTTGGATGGTGCCTGATTGAATCATGTGATGGACATCTTAGTGGAGGGGGAAGGGACTTGAACTTTCTTTTGGGTGGGGAAAACCTGGAAACTTTCAGATTTGGGTTTTCCCATATGTGCCAATATGACATCTCTATTAAAATGGAACTTTGAGGAAATTCAAGCTTCAGAGTCTTCTTTCGTTGGGAGTGATACTTTGAACCCTGACACTTAGTGTCAGCCTCCGCTCTTTCAATGCTTGCTTGTCGGATGCCATGGTAATGGGGGAGGGGGAGCTAGGAAGTTGCTAAAGGGGGAAGCGTGTTGGAGGAGAAACGGAAGGAGAAACGAAAGCGAATCTGAGCTGCAGTCCTGTGCCTTTGAAGTTGCTATCAAGTCAGTGGTCCTGACATTCCAGATTGATGATACTGACAGATGTGTGATTCCACCTGACCTCTGGCGGACCTTTGGATTGGATGATTTAGGCTGGACAGTTAGGAGTAAATGCTTTCTATATGTAATTTCCGCGTCTGTTGCCTCAAATCTTGCTTTCCTTGGCTGCATTCAGTTCAATTTCAGTAAAAGTACCTTTATCTATGAAAATGGAGTCGGTGTCATTCTTTCTTGAAATCTGAAAGGAAGCACGCCTGACATTAAGCAAGATCTCATTTTTACAGCCATCCCAGATAATTACCGAGGGGGCTGAAACCAAACGATGTCTGATCAAGACAGTGATCAGGACCAGATGGGAGCTGCTGGCTCTACAATTTCTTCCCTCCACCAGTGGGGGGAGGGGGAGGGCACACTCGTAATGGATGACAAAATTACAACTGGGAGAGGAACCAGAGTGAGCCAATTGGTCGACTGGAGTGGGGAGGCTACCGAACTTGGAAAGGACCCCCCAAGGGGTAACAAGTGCCAGATCCCAAAGGGGAGAATCGGCATGGATGCAAGAGCAGAAAGAAAGCTTCATGGTTGCCCAGGCTATGCAACTTCTCAGAGATGCCGAAGAAAGTTGCCGAGCCCGGGAGAGGTATGTTTACCTAACTGGGAAGGGAGGAGACCACCCCGGGGATGAACCAGAATGGCTGCTTGTGCATCTCAAACCTCTGAAACGAAGTGAGAGATGCGGCAGTCCAGGGGCCCCCAGCATTGCAGGCTCCACCCCAGAGGTGAAGAAAGCCACGCCCCCCGCCAGACAAATTTGGAGGAGATCTGAAGACCTTGGGATTTTTTTTGACCCAAGTGTGGAACCATATGCAGGACTGGGGGGAGGACTTCTTGTTGGATGCGGCACAAGTGAGGTGTGTTACAAATGCCCTAGTGGAAGTGGCAGCCGAATGGATGGTGGGCCTTCACAATTACAACCCCCCCCCCCCTGAGAAATTACAACCTCTTTATGGGAGCCCTCAGAACGTGCTTTGAGGACCCCCTAGCCAAGCAGAAGGTGAGAATCAGAATGAATGGCATTCACCAGGGCCGGAGATCGGTGGCAGAGTACCCCCAAGAGTTCCGCGAGCTGGCTCCTTTCATGAGAGGGTGGTCAGAAGTGGCCCTATTAGAAAACTATAAAGATGGGTTGAATGAGGACATCTACAAAGATTGCAGATCATGGGGGATCCCCGAAGATCTGCAGAGCTGGTACATGGTAGCAGTGGACGTGGAGATCGACCTGGCCCGAAGCCGGATCTATGGTGGCCACGCCTAGGATCAGTCATCCTCCTCTTTCCACAAGGGGGTGCCAAAGACAGCAGTGGGAAAGACAGAGCCTAAACCCAAGCCAAAGTCCTTCGCGTGTTTCAAATGTGGAAAGGAAGGACACCGAGCGGCTGAGTGTTTCTTCAAGCCAGCGCCAAAATCGATCGGCCCCAGAGGGAAAAGGGCTGACAAAGCACCTGTAAAAGCCCGCGAGCCTGCCTTGAAAGGAGAAGTCGTTGAGTTCACTCTCCGGAAACAGGGTGAGTTGGGAACTCTGACCATCGTGGACGACAGCGAGACTGACACCGAGTCCGACGATGATGACCTGGTGAGTCACAATGGGGGCCCCATGATCATCCCTGTAGAAATAAGGGTGCCATCCACTGGGGCTCACGGGCAGGTGCCAGCCCTCCTAGACTCTGGATGCACTAGGTGCATAATCAGCCCAAAAGTGGTGGAAAAGATGGGCCTAAGGCTAAAAACGTTGAGAAGGCCCATTGCTTTCTGTCAGTTAGACGGATCAGTGGCAGGAGGGGGCTCAGCCAGTTTTGTGACCGAACCCATCGAGATGCAGTTGGGGGATCATCTAGAGCCGTGATGGTGAACCTATGGCATGCGTGCCACAGGTGGCACACAGAGCCATATCTGTGGGCACGTGAGCGTTGCCCTAGCTCAGCTCCAGCACACATTGGCCTGCTGATTTTGAGGCCTTCCAGGCCCACCTGAAGTCAGGAAATGGGCCGTTTCTGGCCTCCAGAGGGCCTTGGGTGGGGAGGCTGTTTTCATCCTCCCCAGGCTCCAAGAAAGCCTCTGGAGCCTGGGGAGGGTGAAAAACAGGCCTACTGGGCCCACCAGTAACCTTTTTGCCATCACGTGCCAAAAGTGGGGGGAGTGCAGGAGGTCACACATGCATGCATGTTTGGGGGTGCAGGGTGCATTGAATTATGGGTGTGGGCACATGTGTGTGCAACCCCCCCCCCCGCGTTCCTCCCTCTTTTGGCACGTGACGGCAAAAAGGTTAATCATCACTGATCTAGAGACTCTTAGTTTCATTGTGGCCCCTGGCATGGAGTGACCCCTCATACTTGGACTATCTTGGCTCTGTAAATGGAACCCGTGCATTAATTGGAAGATGGGAGTTTTGCGCATTTGCTTCGAGAAACCAGGAAAAGGCAGGAAAGAACCCCTTTTGGAGGAAGGAGGGGAATACGAGGAGGCAGAAACGGCAATAGACCACATAGAGGGGGAGGAGAAGATCCCAAAGTAATATTGGGATCTTCGGGAGGTTTTCAGCGAAAAGGCCACTGATGTGTTACCTCCCCACAGACTAACGGACTGTACCATTGAAATACTTCCTGGAGTAAAACTCCCTAAGCTAAAAATCTACCCCATGACCCCTTGGGAACTGGGGGAACTACAGAACTTTATTGACAAAAATCTAGAATGGAGTTTTATCCAACCAGCCAGGTCGAGGGTAGCAGCACCAGTACTATTCTGGGAGAAGAAAGATGGGTCCTTTCGCCTTGTAGCAGACTACAAAACCCTGAACACCATTTGTATAGAAAATGTCTACCCCCTGCTGTTTATGAAGGACATGCTGGCCCACCTAGGCAAGGGGAAAATTTTCACCAAACTTGATTTATGAGAGGCTTACTACAGAGTTCAAATTAAGGAAGGGGATGAATGGAAAACGGCTTTTAACTGCCCGCTGGGATGTTTCCAGTTTTGGGTGCTCCCTTTTGGACTACAAGGAGCCCCTACTGTGTTCATGCAATTAATCAACGAAGTACTGCATGAACACTCATACAAGGGGGTGCTGGTCTACTTGAGTGACATTCTTATCTATACCGAGAAAATGGATGACCATGTGAAATTGGTGAGAACTGTCCTGAAAAAACTCAGGGCTGCTGAACTCTATGCCAAACTCTCAAAGTGCAAATTCCACCAAATCAAAATTGACTATCTGGGGGTACCACATCTTGCATGAGGGAATGGATCCAGAAAAGGTCCAGGCTGTGTTGGAATGGGCCCCACCACGCACCCACAAATAACTACAGAGCTTCCTGGGATTTGCTAACTTCTATAGACAGTCCATCCCTTGTTCACAAAAATTGCTCTGCCGATTACCAATCTTTTGAAGACAAAAGGAGAAGTAAAACCAAAGCCTCCCGACCCCTCGAATGGACTATGGGTTGTCAGGCGGTATTTGAGAAACTAAAACACCTGTTTGCTGCTGAACAAGTCCTTAAGCATCCCAACATGGAAGAACCATTTGTTGTACAGGCTGATGCCCGCGATGTAACAGTAGGAGCAGTACTTCTGCAAATGAATGCAGAAGGAAAGCTGCAACCCTGTGCTTATACCTCTCGTAAGCTGACGGAGACCAAGAGGAGATGGGCCATATGGGAGAAGGAGGCTTTCATGGTGTGTTGGGCCCTGTTAATGTGGATGCAATTTTTTAAAGGGGCTAAGAATCCCTTTGAGGTGTGGACTGACCACAAAAACTTGGAAGCTTTAAAAACGCCACGTAAACTATCCCCAAAGCAAGTCAGCTGGGCTCAGCACTTCAAACGTTTTAATTTCTCCCTGCGCTATCTTCTTGGAGGGAAGAACTTTATGGCAGATGTGCTTTCCAGTCTGCCGCAATACAACAGTGCTAGAGAGGAAGTGATTCGGCCAATCATCCCCTCAACCCAGCTGGCAGCACCAGTGACTCCTCGAGTGCAGACTAAGGCAGATCCAGCATTATCGGGCGATTTGTCTAAGCAACTCTAGAAGCTCTAAAGACCGATGAGTGGTTTCAAGCCCACTTGAATGAGTGTATACTTTGTGATGGTCTGGCTTGGGTGGGAACCAAGTTGTATGTCCCCGCCAGTCTGAGAGCAACAGTCTTACAGCACGCTCATGATGCCAAAGTTGCTGGGCATTTCGGATTTGTCAAAACACTACATTTAGTCAAAACGACAATTCTGGTGGCCCGCACTCAAGAAAGACATAGAGGCATACGTAGCTAGCTGCCCCGTGTGTGCCTCGGCCAAGAGACCTCTGAGGAAGCCGTCTGGACTACTTCAGAGTGTTGCCAGGCCAGATGCTCCTTGGAGAGAGATCTCCATGGATTTTATTGTGGAATTGCCCAAAAGTGGGGGGAGCACAGTTATTTGGGTGGTCACTGATTTGTTTTCCAAACAAGTGCATTTAATCTCATGTCCCAAGATTCCTTCCACCAAAACACTGGCAAAAATGTTTGTCCAACATGTATACAGATTACACAGTGCCCCAAAGCATATAATCTCTCATAGAGGTCCAATTTACCTCTCATTTCTGGAAGGAGTTCCTAGCACTAATAGCCTCTGCCCAGGGATTAAGCTCCACCCACCATCCTCAGACAAATGGGGCTTGTGAAAGAACCAATTCCGTACTGGAACAATATTTGAGGTGTTATGTTAATTATCAGCAAGATAACTGGGCAGAATTATTGCCATTTGCAGAGGTGGCCTACAATAACTCCATACATAGCAGCACTGGGTTCACCCCTTTCAAGGTGGCCTCCAGCCAAGATTTTGTGCCAATTCCAGAATTGCCTCAAGAGAGTTCAAAACACCCCTCTCTGATTGATTGGATTGAACAGCTACGAGGCACATGGGCAGTAACTCGTAAAGCACTCGATAAGCGAATCGAGCTCATAAAGCCCAGGCTGATAAAAAAAAGGGGTCAGGCATGAGCTTATACAGTTGGTGACATGGTTTACCTTTCCACCAAATACTTGCAAACTACCCAAAAGTCAAAAAAGCTTGGACCCAAATATGTGGGCCCTTTTCCAATAGTTTGGGTCATTAACACAGTCACAGTTCAATTGGAGTTGCCAAAAAGTTTACGACGAATTCATCCAGTATTCTATGTCAGTTTACTCAAACCAGAACATTCGTCCCCTTTGCGTCCAGACCAAGAACCTCCTCCTCCTCAATTCTGATTGAAGGAGAACAGCATTTTGAGGTCAAGGAAATCTTGGATTCCAGGAAGCTTCATGGTAAGGTGCAGTATTTGGTGGTCTGGAAACATTTCCCATTGTCAAAAGCTGAATGGGTAAATAAAAGAGATGTTCGAGCGCCGAAGAAAGTGCAATTGTTCCACACCTGATAAACCTTAATCCATTAATCCATGTACATATTGTATATTGTATATTTATCTCCCTTTTATCTTTTCCAAGAATAATGTCTCTCTTGAAGGGGGGCCAAATGTCAGCCTCTGCTCTTTCAATGCTTGCTTGTTGGCTGCCATGGTAATGGGGAGGGGGAGCTAGGAAGTTGCTAGTGGGGGAAGTGTGCTGGAGGAGAAACGAAAGGAGAAACGAAAGCGAATCTGAGCTGCAGTCCTGTGCCTTTGAAGTTGCTATCGAGTCAACAGTCCTGACATTCCAGATTGATGACACTGACAGATGTGTGATTCCACCTGACTTCTGGAGGACCTTTGGATTGGATGATTTACACTGGACAGTTGGGAGGGGATTCTTTCTATATGTAATTTTTGTGCCTATTGCCTCAAATCTTGCTTTCCTTGGCTGCACTCAGTTTAATTTCAGTAAAAGTACCTTTATCTATGAAAATGGAGTCGGGGCCATTCTTTCTTGAAATCTGAAAGGAGGCACGCCTGACACTTAGGTTAATGATGCTTAATTCTAATATTGCCTGTCTTCTAATGTTAAGGAAGAAATATGTGACTGTGAACCCTGCCTAATGTTAAGAATAGGACTTGTTTGTAATTTACTTTTCTTTTAGATCTCCCTGTATTAATCACAAATTGGAAGTGATTTTAAAATTGCTCATGCGATAGTGAAATTTCATTTGTCCTAGAAATATCAACTTTGGGGTGATATTTGAGACAAAGGGTTTGGAAATTGATAATTGGCCAAATGTATCATTGGATAAATATGGAATACGTTATAGGGGTAGACTTCTTTTTCCTTATACTTCCCTTCAGTATTCATGTAAGACACAGAGAAACTTTATACTTTGAAATCTCTTTGTTTACTAAACAAACAGCAGGCAGTATGATGTCCCCCTTGGACAACTCCCTAGATTCTTTTTCAGAGGTCAGCTCAAGGGAGGATGAGCTCATTCCTGGTACATCAGAAACTGGGTTCACTAATGGCTCTGAACACCTGGCCAAAAGAGTTTTAGACTTTCCCCAGTTTCAGCTGAGGAAAGTTTTCCAAAAACAACTCTAAAATCACCTCTTTGCTGCATATTACAAAAGACTGCAAAAAATAAAGATTTTAAAAAGTGGGAAAGATGTGATGTTCTTTCTTTTAAAATGG
Organism: Ptyas mucosa; assembly: GCA_012654045.1. NCBI lineage: Eukaryota > Metazoa > Chordata > Lepidosauria > Squamata > Colubridae > Ptyas > Ptyas mucosa. The sequence goes on along the minus strand of WNWU01013353.1, from coordinate 62,976 downwards.
ATTGAAGAGGTTCCCACCCACTGACCGGTAAAGTTGTTTCAAACATTTGTCTGCTTATTTATTCAGTCAGTCAGTCCTATACAATAATAAAATATTTCTTATCTTGTCCTTCAGTAGTTTCATGACAATTTCAATTATTAATTAATTCATATTAAACTTTGATCATTATCTTAAGTTAGTCTTACATTCTTTGTATGTTTATTTCTTTTTATTTTAAATAACCTTAATTTTTTTTAAAAAAATTATTTATATGCCGCCCTTCTCCGGAGACTCAGGGCGGCTTACAATGCGTTAAGCAATAGCCTTCATACTTTTGTATATTTTATACAAAGTCAGCTTATTGCCCCCACAATCTGGGTCCTCATTTCACCTACCTTAGAAAGGATGGAAGGCTGAGTCAATCTTGAGCCTGGTGAGATTCGAACTTACAGTAATTGCAGACAGCTGAAGGTTAAATGCTGCCTTGGTAGGAGGCATTAGCCTGCTACACCACTAAGGCTCCTAGTCAAAAGAAGCATACAAATGCAATAATAACTGCAATAAATAATTAAGTCTTATGAGCCTAAGAAGCTACTTCATGATCAGATACCGACTTTTATCATTAAATGTTCCTTAGT
>WNWU01013353.1:46333-61959 GCA_012654045.1 Ptyas mucosa | reverse complement strand
TCACATTCCAGGAAAGACCTTCTTTGGATGACAGCTGATACCGAGAGCCAGGAAAGCCAGAGTCCTTCTGATGTCACCCACCTTCCTGTGTGGAGATTGTCCCCTCCGGACAAGGAATACAATCATAGCAGCAAATGGGTTCTTCTTTCCGAGCCCGTTTTACAAATCCCGGGTGACACTTGTCCACACATTTGGACTGAGGCAGAGACTAAGCAGAAAAACTACATTCATTCAAAAATACCTGCCAGATTTTTATTTCTTAGATTGATTGATTAAAATAAAAAGAAACTGTGCTTAAGAAAGACACCTCTGAGCAATAGATCAGGGAAACATAAAACATTGTAAAGCCACTCCCCTTTGAAAATAATCCAAATCCTGGCTCCAGTTAAGATATAAAGAAAAAATCCCTCACAGACTAGGGCTGTCAACTTCAAATGAGGCATTATTTAGTTATAGCTGTACACTTACATTTTCAATTCGTACAGCTGCCATGCTGGTGAAATAAGACTAAACATTACTGCCTAGTTTCTAGAATTATAGTGAGGATGAGTGGAGGTGAAGTCATGAGAACATGTCACTTAAAAAGGGTCAGCCAGGCATGTTTTCCTGCAGTCCATGGGACATGAGTATGAACCCTGTGTGGGAAAGGGATATTTCTAAGGCCAAGTGAGGGATTTAAGACAAGGTCATTCCCATTGATGAATTACAGTTTTGTTGTTAGTCACTACTTGTGTTTCAACTCTTTCAGCCCTTAAGAACCATAGCACTCAAGGACTCCCTGTCCTCCATTGCCTCCCAAAATTAGAACTACAATTAGATGACATGGAAAGACAGACCCACATTTATTTACTACTTAAATTTGGAAAATTCTTTGTTTCAGTGGAAGACTTAAGGTAGCTGACAGTTAAGATAAACAGTTGCATTCAGGGTTTTTTTTGATGGATTACAAGCCAAAGATCAAATCTAAGTAGCTTTTCATTAGAAATTGACCCTCATTGTCTCATTATTTCAAGAGTCAAGAAATTTTTTTGGGGGGGGGGGGTCAAAGTCATTTCAGTTCATAATTTTTCTAGTTTCAGGCAGTATCTCATCTCGGACAAGTCATTGCAGTTCCATTTTGATTAAGTACTTTGGATGACCTTCCTAGCAGCAGGAGGCCTATCCCAGTGGGGTGAAACAAAAGCATAAATAACTGTGGTCAGATATGGGCTGTTAAAACATATCTGAGCCTGCTCTTAACACCAACCATACAGACCGAGAAAAGTTGCCAATATTTTCAACCACCTTGTTGAGCAACTTTAGCCGTGAAAGAGCATCTTGGTTGATAATCAGTCTCTTTCTTTCAAAACTCCCCAGTTGCTCTTTGATGGGATCCTCCTTGGAGAGAAATAACCAACTTATGATATTCAGATCTGCTGCTACATTTCCACTTTGGTCCAAGTACAGTTTCTCCCAGGAAAAATTGCAAAACTCATTCTTCTCCAGAAAGGGATGGAACTAGAATTGAAACATCCAGGAATTTTGAAACCAACTTGAAACATTCTAAAAGGAGGAGCAATTTTAAAGCTGAGCCAGTGAACAAGAGATGTTCAGTCCCTTCTACACTATTTGCTTAAATAGCAATAGACTAATATACCACTTCACAGTGCTATTACAGCCCTCTCTAAATGGTTTATAGAATCAGCATATTGCCCCCAACAATCTGGGTTTCCATTTTACCAAACTTGGGAGCGTGGAAGGCTGAGTCAAACTTGAACTGGTCAGGATCAAACTCCTGGCAGTGAGCAGTGAGTTAGGGTTGGGGTTGGGGTTGGGATAAATTCCATGGCTAAATGCAAAGACTGAGTATCCATCAATCTGAAAAGCTTTAATTGGATTCCTGCAGTGAGGAGGGGTTAAACTAAATGCTCCTAGGTTTAGCTGAAATTTTTGAATATAAAATTCTATCATGCTAATTACAAACCCATAAGTACAGGAATTTATTTACAATGTATACATTTTAAATAATTTTATAATAGCAGTGTTTAATATAAAAATATAATTGTCACAGTGCCTGGTCTTTGGAACATAATCCTGTGAACTAAATCTGGCCTCCGCTTGGCCAAACCTGTTGGATTTTTGTAGAACGATGGTTCTCCTACTTCATCATTGGATTTTTTTCTAAATAGGAATTAGGTTTGATGGATCCTTGTCAGGACCCCATACCTGCCATGGCTCTAGCCTTGCAGCCCCCAGTCTCTCTTTCTTCTCCATTTTTCTCCTCCTAGATATTGAGGAATATGCAACATTCAAGACTTGGGCCAGAGTCTTAGCAACAGTATAAAAACGGCGGTCATTTTGTATCTGAATTCTGTTCTTTTTCTCTTGCATGTCCAGTGGTGCTATCTGGGTGCATCGTCTCCGGCCCTTGACAGAAAGAACATGCTTTGAAAAAGAACAGCGAAAAGACTGGTCTTCAAATTTGGAATCCTTAAAAAGATTGGGTTGAAAGGCATCATCATTTGGCCATTTTTTTTCCTGAAAAGCAAAGTTCCAAATGCTATGGATATATTTGAAATGTGCATGACTGATCATTGTCAATTTCTCCAGAATTGTGGTGATCCAGACTTTCCCTTCAATGGGTCCTGGCAAACCTTCAATTGTTAAATGGATATGGCGAACTCTATCCACAAGAGAAACAAATTCTATGAAGTGTACAAAGACATTGACTTGTTTCCACTTAGAGATGGCACGTCTGAGAGGTTCTGTAGCTTTAGCCATTGAGAATTGTTGTGAGATAACTACACAAATTCCATTTCTGACAAGCATAGGAGTGAAAGTCCTCATAAAATTCTCTCCCTCCTCTGTATCTGGTGCAAAGAGACCAATCAAAGTCCATCTGAAATGGAGGAGGATTTGGACAATTCCTGGATACTGGATCCCATTTTTGGGAAGCATCTGATGGAAAAAAGGCATTTGACTTTTATCACTCAGAGCCTCTGAAACAATTCCATAACTGATCTGAAGAAGCAATGAAGAATGGTGTATTATGGTTAGATCAGATCAAGTCCAAAATGTAAGATTTTAACACATCCAGTGTGTTTCTCATGTATGTATTAGAATAGTCCAGCGGTCACCAACTGGTGGTCCATGGACCACTGGTGGTCTGTGAGAAAATGTTGGTTGTCTGTAGAAAAATTATTTTTACATTTTTATATTGTACTAAATACTATTTATCTTTTTAAAAAAATTCATATTAATGATCCACGGGATTTAAAATTATGAATTTGGTGGTCCCTGAAGTCCAAAAGGTTGGTGACCCTGGAACAGTCTATTGTTCTTAACCTTTAAGCCATATCAAAATAAAGAATACAAAATGCAGAATATTAACAAGATTGAATATAATTATTTGTCTAATCTGGGGTCTAAGATACTGCTCTTTCTCTTTTCTAATAAAATTGGCATTCAGATACTAGATGTGCTATGTCTTCTATCTCCAGAGCACTGCAAATACAATCAGTTCATTTTAGAGATTTACTATTTAACACTGTGTCCAGCTATTCGGTGCTTGCTCGAGTAAACATTTAGGCTTCCTTTGGATCCCAATCCCTAGCCATGAAAACGGCCATGGTGAAAAGCAGCTAATGAATTCCATACAAAAGGTACAATTGAATCTATTACTCACCCACCAAAAACCTGCTCACTTTCACAGATAGAGAAACAAAAAAAACAAACCTGTGGGATTTTGTAGGGTCCTACTAATGTTGACATCTGAATGGAGATGTCATCAAAAGATCCACCAAGAACAGTCATCAGGTTGTCCTTCTTTCCACAGCTGTAGTTGGGAACATTGGCTTCTCCAGTAGATAGAATGTCCAGCAAGGCATCTGAAGTGCCAAGGGTATTCAAATAATTGTCATGGATGTTGCAGCCAAGTGTGAGATTGTACAAAAGCTGAGATTTCTTGTTGACTTGTTGAATGGCAAAAATGAAGGTTAGGAATATCGCTGAATCAGTAAATGAATGTCTGTAAAAAAAATGTTCATGATAAGATAATCTCTAATAACAACAACAAAATATATTTTCATTTGTTCCACAAACCCATTCAGTCTTAAGCCAAAGGTGTCCAACATAAGAATAAAGTTATAGTCACCCATCACCGTTTAATTGTTATGAGTGTTGAGAAGGTGGGATGGAGATTTAATATTTAAAATATATCATTATTTGTAATAGTGCTCATTTTTAATTTGTGCAATGACCAAGATTCAAAATCATTCAGTCATTAAAATAGAATCATCAGCAAAGAAGACTAATAAATGATCCAGAAAAGCAATTCTAAAAACAAGCCATCCTCTATTCCATACCAGGGTCAGGCACTGAATATCAATGAATGGTTATAAAAATAGGGAAATGGGTTGGGCAGAGACAATTACAAACTTTTCAATAAGCTAGTTGTGATTAACTCAGGATTGTACGAGAGGGGAAAATAATTTGGACTTTGGGGTGTGGGGTTGTTCCATCTTTGGATTTGGGTCTCTTAAAATAAGACGTAAGAGAGAAGCCATGGAAATCCAAATGATGCAAGCAATTAAACAGGTCCTGCAATATAGGAGTAATTGAAAAAAATGAAGCAGAGTGTTGGGACTGCAAATGGAAGGAATGCAACTCCATCACACTGAATGACTTACGAGGGAGCTTGAGTATAAGGAGCTGTGTTGAAAGACAGCATTATATGGGATATTATTGTGGCAATGGAGACTATACCAATGAGGTGGTCTCCTGGCCTGTAATAGCTTTGTAGTTTTCTCCCCTCATGTTCCTCCAAACTTAGCAGGCATTTCATTCTCAGCTTCCCAGAGACTGGCTGGGACATCAGCAGCAGCAAAAGCAGAAGGAGGAGGTCCATAATTAATGGGGCTGAATTAATCCTCTTCCTGTTTCCAAGGATTAACAAGAGTTCAAAGAATTGAAAGCACCCCCATTCAAAGATGGAAATGAGAGTGACTTTCTTGACTGACAGAGAGATTAACAGAACTTCACCTGGACAGGAGAGAAAGGAAAGGTACATTCAAGAAGCACAGTCCCTGAATGTCCCAAAATTTTTGGTACATGGAGTGTGACCTGAGACATTTATCCTTTTCTGATGCAAAATCCCTTTCAAGTTGCTTCAGTCTGATGTTTACATCAAAGGCGATCACTGGAAAAATATCAGGAGAGATCTCACAGACCAGGATTTTAATAATTACTGTAAGAAGCAACATCTCCTCTGGGGATCCTGAACTACATCTGGGCTTCCATGTGCAGAGGAGAAGCTGGAGAAAAGCATAGTGAAAAATCATAGATATACCACTAGAGGGCAGTGTTCTGAAGTGGTTGTGGTCCTTCTTTTCTGGACATGTCTAGAAAATGATGCTGAAGAAAGATAGTTCAACACCCAGGAAATTGGGTGTTGTCCTTCAATGTACTCTCTTGTCTCCGGAGACTCCTGGGGAAGGTCACCCAGAACTATAGAGTATGGTTCCACCTTAGTATCAGTCGTGGAAGCCATCTTTTACATTTGGGCCTTCAGGCCTGCCACATTTTCTACTGTGGGAAAATGGGAGGGGGGATTGCATAGAGTATGGGTGATATGTAGTCAAAATAACATTCTTTTCTCAGAGAGTCAAGGCCACCTTGCCCTTCAGCTGCAATGAGGTGACTGGGAGACCTCTGCAGTTTTGGATGGTGCCTGATTGGATCATGTGATGGAAAGATGGGTGCTGGGGAGGGACTTGAACTTCCTTTTGGGTGGGGAAAACTTGAAAACTTTTTGAATTGGGTTTTCCCAGATGTTCCAATATGACATCTCTAATAAAATGGAACTTTGAGGAAATTCGAGCTTCAGAGTCTTCTTTCGTTGTGGGTGTTACTGGGAACCCTGACACTTCGGTTGATGATGCTTAATTCTAATACTGCCTGTCTTCTAATGTTAAGAAAGAAATATGTAACCTTGAACCCTGCCTAATGTTACAAATAGGATCTGTTTGTAATTTACTTTTCTATTAGATCTCCATATATTAATCACAAATTGGAAGTGATTTTAAAATTGCTCATGCGATAGTGAAATTTCATTTGCCTTAGAAATATCAACTTTAGGGTGATATTTGAGGCAAAGGGTCTGGAAATATCAGTGGGATATTTATCATCTGGGCACCTGGTGCATTTTTCAGTAACTGAGAAAACAGTAAGTAATATTATTTCTATAGTCCCTCCTTTCACATTCCAAGGAAGACCTTCTTTCAATGGCAGCTGATCCTGGGAGGCAAGAAAGCAATAATAATTGGTAATTTGGTAAACTGAAATATAGAAATAGACATAGAGAGCTAAAAATCTCAAACCAAATGTAGGCAGCTTACAGTCCAGTTTAAAAAACACAATATATACGACTATCAAAATATCAACAACCATAAATAAAACCCAAAAGAGAAATAATTGACGCCACAACCACCCTTCACCGAGGCAGCATACCTTGTTGTAATCACTTCATCCCAATGCCTAGAAGAACAACCTCCAGAACTGTTAGGTGTCAATGCCTGATCTGTGGGCTCAGTGTTGTAAGGGTTAACTACCCAGGGACCACCTCACCCATTGACCACTCCTTACCTTCTGCTCCGCCTCCTGGGTACTTAAGGGTCCACCATGCGGTCCAGAGGGCAGTTGAGCCTTTGACCTACAAAGAAAAGACACGAATGAATAAATAACTACCATCATCATACTCTCTCGTATGTTTGATTTATTGGGCTCGATCCTTGAACAATCCTTACAAATCTGGTAGCAGAGGATGGTTCGAACTAGCCCAATCTGAGCACGAGGATGCCAGACAACCTCAACTTGAACGAAGAAAAGGATAGAATAAATACCCGAGCTTACAAGAAGAGAATGGAAGCTCTACAAATATCAACCGAACGCAAGCAAGCAGATACGCAGGAAATCGATGAAAGACCCAACTGCCCAGACTCTACAGACGGGTCGGAAGGAAGCTCATCCGAAACAGATGGTGAACCCGAGGGCGTACACTGCAGAAAGGATGACCTAAAAGAAAAACTACAGGCCCTGATAGACTCGACCACTAACAGAGCCAACCTCGTCGCGGAACTCCGAAGCCTACTCGATGACTGCGGACCAGCGACGGAGGAGGAAGAAAAAAGAACGGGCCACAACAACGAGAATGCGGTAAGCGATAAAACTCTCTACCCCACAACATCGAGAGATGCCGAATTAGAATTCGCGCCCTCTCCCCGGCAGCCGTCGCGGCAATTGACGTCACTCAAAATGGCCGACGGCCAACCAACCAGGCCCCGGGATTTAAAATCCATGGCGGGAACCGAGGCCTACCTCTACCGGGCCCAAGAAAACGACTACGAGACCCGAAACTACCCGAACGCTAGACCGACCAGCTCGCCTACCGAGCTTGAGGTGGACGAAGCCATCAAAACGCTTACCGCCGCTTTCGGGTCGAAAATAAAAATAATGGGATCCGACCCCAACATGCCTGGGGACCCAGGCAGGAACACCTATGCGCATGGGGGAGAACACGAGGGCCCGATAGGGAGATACGAGGAAGGAGCGTGGGTACAGACAATGGCGCACCACGCCAGAAGCCCCCCCATGCCTCCACCCGGTTACGCGACCGAACCGGGAAGAACAAACCGACCCTTAATGGACCAGGAGTGCCATCCGGGACGACCGGGACCATCGGCGGGCAGGGACTTCGGCCCGGGACCCGGATACTACCGGCAAGCCGAACCAGGCCGTCGAGACATTCGCCCGACTTCCGCGACCTTCCCGGCCTTTCCTGGCGGTGCGGCGGAACATCAGACCTCCCAAGCGGCGACCCGGATGATTTTCGGGCACCAGCAACCAACCCAAGCCGAGCCATCAACTCACCCCAACAGATGGAGCATCCTTCCAGGCGCAGCACCTACGAGCTCCTACCGCGGCGACTGCAGAGACGGAATGATCCTCGAGCATGCGCAGAGGCGACCTGTAAATAAAAAAAGGGAGACTATAGAAGCAAGTCAGTACAGACTGACTCCAAGCATCCCCCTGCCTTATTGCGAGTTCCCTTTTGACCTAAACCATGGACAGCAACTTCCAGTAAGTAGCATTTATCACAATTCAGGGACATTAACCAGTGACTTTCCTAGACTAAGAATAGATGGATCCAACTTCTTGGAGTGGAACCAGCAGTTTCAATTTGTCCTCCTAAAGGAACATTTAATATTTTTAATTACTGACCCACCAGAGAAACCCTGGACTTTCCAACTAGACTGTATGCATCACAAGGCTTACTACTTGCTATTGGCCAGTATTTCCCCCAGCATATACCCTAGTATTAACCATAATTTGACTGTTTCTGAAATAATATCTATGTTACACAATCTATTTCACAGTAGGAGTATAGCCACCACAACTAGAATCACAAGGGAGTTTTACTCAGCTAGACTAAAATCAGGCGTGTCAATGAGTGAGCACATATTAGCGCTCAATGCCACTAGGGCAGAGTTAATCCAAAGGGGAGAAACAATAACAGAGGGGAGTTTGATAAGCGTGATTATTAATTCACTGGATCCAAGTTGGGATAGTTTTATTATGCAATTAGACAGCTCTAACCTAGAACGACTTACGCTAGATATGTTGACTAGCAAACTTATTGCAGAGGACAATTTGAGAAAAGACAGATCAATGATGCGCAGAGAGACCAAAACAAGCAAAAGAGTAGAGTTCCAGACCAGGGAATACAATGACACAGAATGCTTTAACTGTGGGTCCAAAAATCACTATAGAAGAGATTGTCCCAGGAACACGAGAGACGCGGGTCACTTCCACCACAGGGACAGAATAGAACATAGACCCAGGTTCACTGAAAGGCAGGCCGCGGAAAACAGATACAGGCGCAGGGACTCCCCCAACCCGAGAGATAGGAAGGGGAACAGAGATAGTTCCAGGGAAAGCTACAGAGGATCACTGAATGGGATGAGGGACCAAGACAGTACGCAAGAGTGCATTAACAGAGAGAACGTGTGGCTCCTAGATTCAGGAGCCACAAATCACACAACTTACAACCAAAAACTGTTTACCTCATTCTCGAAAGAAAATTTCGCAATCAAAGTGGCCAACCAAAGTAACGTGCAAGTGACTGGGAAAGGCAGCGTTAACATTCAAGGGATAGGAAGAATAGAGGGGGTATTACTTGTCCCAGAGGTACCCTACAACATACTGGCCACGTTAAAATTGAGCAGAGAGACAGGGACAGAAATTATCTTCAAAGAAGGGAATGTACGCTTAACTAGAGAGGGAAAGGACATTGGGAAAACTATGATTAGTGGAAATCTACCATATCTCCAAACAGATTTTGACAATTACCCGAGGGTAAACGTCAACACCCATAACGCCATAGAACACGCACCACACTCTAGTGTAGGAAGTGACACTGAGGGGGCAGAGGAGACAAACCATGACATAGTACCCGACAAACAGAACACACAGCAAACAACAAACACAAAAAGGCCCTCATTAGGCAAACTGATCCATGATGAGTGCGCGCACCTTTTACACAGAAAACTGGGGCACAGTAGTTTTCCGGTTGTGCAAAAAATGGTCGATTGCTCTGAAGGATTAAAAGTCAAAGATTGTAAAAATTACTTGGAGTGTTCGGTGTGCAAGTGTTCTAAGCTAAAAGTCAAGGCCAGACCTAAGAAATCCGAACGCACCACTGAGTCTGTTTTCCAAATGGTACACATGGACCTGGTAGGACCCTTAAGGCCCTCTATTAAATACAAAAAAAGATTTTTCCTTACCATAGTGGATGATTTTAGTCGATACAGTTTCGTATACACCCTCAAACATAAACATGAGGTGTTCCAAAAATTTAAGGAGTTTTATAAAAAAATAGAGCTTCAGCACAACATAAGAATCAAACAAATAATGACGGATCGGGGATCCGAATTCATGTCTAGGGAATTCTCTCATTGGCTAAAGACGCAGGGCGTATTAAGGTTCACGTCAGCTCCGTTCTCGCCTTTTCAAAATGGCGTCGTAGAGAAAAGGAACGGAACCCTACAGACTATGATGAGGTGTGTACTTGAAGATGCTGGACTAGGGCAGCACTTCTGGTCGGAAGCAGTCATATATTCCAATTATACGTTAAACAGATTATGGTGCAGCGTAATAGACAAAACGCCATACGAAATAATGTATAAGAGAAAGCCACAGATAGCCCACCTCCACATATTCGGAGTCACCGCTGACGTTCATATTCCCAAACAATTACGCAGAAAGGGAGATAAGGTTTCGAGAAGGTTAAAGTTTATGGGGTATGAATCAGGAACTAAAGGGTACAGGTTTATTGACAACAATAACAACTTCATTGTGTCACGCACTGCTGTATTCCACGAAAACGCCAACTGGTCGAGGATACACCTGAATGAGATACTCCCTGAAGGGAAACCCAACAGTTGTGACCATAACACAATAGAACAGGGCACTGAGGGAAACAATGAACCAGAGGGAATAAAAATAAAGAGTCAGAAAGTAGAGATCAAAGAGTGGAAAGAGAATCACCCTGACATCAAAATAGAATCACTATCAGAGAGGGAGGCTAGATATTTACACGACACGGAATCGCCACCGGAGAGACCAATTAGATCCAACAGAAATAAAACCCCAAAGAGACTAGAGGACTATGTGTTGTCACTACACACCATTCACACAACACCCAACAGTTACGAGGAAGTATTAAGATTGCCCAAGGAAGAAAGAGAAAAATGGGAGCAGGCAATGGAGAAGGAGATGAATAGTTTGCAAGATTTAAATGTGTACACACCAGCTAAGGCCCCAAGTGATAAGATCACCATAGGTACTAGATGGATATACAAGATAAAATCACTAGAGGGCGGTAAGACACTATACAAAGCTAGATTGGTAGCCCAGGGGTTCGCACAACGTTTTCCCGAAGACTACACAGACACATATTCGCCCACAGTCAGGGCGGAAAGCGTAAAATGTGCATTAGTGATAGCTTCAATTTTAAATTTAGAGGTACACCAATTCGACGTGCAGACCGCATACCTGCATGCTGAACTGGATAAGGAGATTTATGTCAGGGCACCACACAGCAAGAACACACACAAAGGGGAGACTTGGTTACTAAACAAAAGCTTATACGGTCTGAAACAATCCGGTAAAAGATGGTATGAGTGTTTGTCCAAAACATTAAGATCAATGGGTTTCAAAGCCACCTCGGCGGACAACTGTTTCTTTACCAAGAAAATGGGTAACTCTGTTGAATATGTTCTTGTGTATGTCGACGATATATTGTATATCAGTGACCAAACCAGCAAATGCGAAGTCTTCGCCAATGAATTAGGAAAACACTTCTCTTTAAAGACATTGGGGAAGGTTGATAAGTACCTGGGAGTACAAATCACTAAAACTAGCAAGGGTTTCAAACTATCCCAAAAAGAAAAAATATTGGAATTATTACATAAATGCAACATGTTTGATGCGAAACCCTGTGAAACACCTATGCAGCCAGACTTCCTAAAGGGCATGCATGACGAATCTGAACCTTTCAAGGACGACACATTATACAGATCCATAATAGGCTCCTTATTGTATATATCAAATTGGACTAGGCCCGACATTGCATTAACCGTCAACCTTCTATCCAGACACGTTGGCAAACCTACCACTTATCACTGGGATGCCATAAAAAGATTACTTAAGTATTTGAAACACAGTACCGATGCATTTTTATGTCTAGAGCCAGAACGTACTAACAAACCAGTGTTAACTTGTTACGCGGACGCAGATTGGGCGGGAGACGCAAAAAGCAGAAAAAGTACTTCAGGGTATGTATTTTTTCTAAATAACAGCCCCGTACACTGGTACACTGGTAAGCAAAATCTAGTGGCCACTTCAACTACTGAAGCTGAATACATATGTTTATCAAAGGCCGCTAACAACTTGGTATGGTTTGATGACCTACTAACCAACATCTGGGCCGAACCCACTTACCCTATACATATACATGAAGACAACAAAGCCGCAATTGAAATAGCCAAAGCTGATGCCGTGGGACAAAGGTCAAGGCATATTGATATTAAGCATAAACATGTGAGGCAGCTCTCTCATATCGGGTTCATAAAAGTATTGCATTGTGAGACAAAAGAACAAACTGCTGACATACTAACTAAACCGCTGTCAAGTAAGCAACACACATACCTAACGACCAAACTAGGTGTCACTTCTCTTAATGCAAGATGTAATGGTCAAATGTCATGTACGCCCACAGTCAGTCATCTAGAGGGGGATTTGTTAGGTGTCAATGCCTGATCTGTGGGCTCAGTGTTGTAAGGGTTAACTACCCAGGGACCACCTCACCCATTGACCACTCCTTATCTTCTGCTCCGCCTCCTGGGTACTTAAGGGTCCACCATGTGGTCCAGAGGGCAGTTGAGCCTTTGACCTACAAAGAAAAGACACGAATGAATAAATAACTACCATCATCATACTCTCTCGTATGTTTGATTTATTGGGCTCGATCCTTGAACAATCCTTACAAGAACAGGGGTGAAATCCAGAATATTCTGACTGGTTCTGGAGACCTGGTAGCAGAAATTTTGAGTAGTTCAGAGAACTGGTAGCGGAAATTTTGAGTAGTTCAGAGAACCGGTAAATACCACCTCTAGCTGGCCCCATAGTGTGGTTGGAATGGAGATTTTGTAATATCCTTCCCCCAGGAGTGGGGTGGGAAAGGAAGAATACTCAAACTATAACTAACTTCATTCAAGACTAGCCCTATCTACACTTCAAAGAATCCGCTCCCGTGAACTACATGCTGAACTCAAAATACGCCAAAACCGGGTAGAAACGGATTTATACATTGATTACCGTGCCAACTGTATTAAAAGTAAGAACAATGGCCCACACCCCAATAACCACCACCCCAACAACCAACACTAGGCATGCACGCCCCTAACTTCCTCAAAATCCGCCGCCACAGACCTTAAATGCAAACTACTTAATTCATGAAGCCTCCACAAGAGACTACTCAGAGGGCTGAAAAAAGACATTTCTGACCGGTCCTCACACTTTTGACCGGTCCTCACACTTATGACTTTCTTCACATTTATGCCCATTGCAGCATTCTTTTTTTTTCTTTTTTTAAATTTTTTTTTAAATTTTTTTTTATTTATTTCTTTGTAAACAAAATATATAACAACATATAGATCGCGGTGAGAACCTTACACAATACATTATCTTCAGTCCAAATATACAGATAGGAAATAAAAGCTACGCTAGCCTTATCCTCTTTTTATTCTATTATTTAGCCAAGTATACCATTGGTCCCAACGTTGAAAATATGCAGATTCTTTTTGATCTCTCAAAGTTCTTGTTAGCCTATCGGCTTCTGCATATTCAATAATTTCCCCTAAGATCAAGTCTTCTGACGGTAGGTCTTTCCCCTTCCAATTTTGGGCGAGACATATTCTTGCTGCAGTTGTAATATATACAATTAAACACCATTTACTCATGCCTATCTTGTCTGGCCTAATATTTAATAGGTAATATTCTGGTTTCAGTTGCAATTTATATCCAGTGATTTCTAGCAGCCACCTCTGAATAAGTTTCCAGAATTCAATTACCCTGGGACAAGTCCACCATGCATGAAAATAGGTACCTACCTCCTCACACTTCCAACAGTTTGGGGAGAGTCCAGGAAACATTTTGGATAATCGAGCAGGGGGGAGGTGCCGCCTGTACAGCATCTTACACAGATTTTCCTTATAAGTGGTTGCCATTAGAAATTTCAGTTGTCTGGTCCAAATTTCTTCCCATTTTGTCAACTCGATTGAGTGACCAATATTTCTCCCCCAGGCAATCATTGAGTCTTTAACAATCTCATCTCCTATCCAATAACTTATTAAGAGTTTATAGATCTTGGCTAACATTTTTTCCTCCTTTCCTAAATAAATGAATGAATGAATGAATGAATGAATGAATGAATGAATAAATAAATAAATAAATAAATAAATAAATAAATAAATAAATAAATAAATAAATAAATATCAGTGGTGGGTTGCTCCCGGTTCACACTGGTTCGCAAGAACTGGTAGTAAAAATTTGTAGTAGTTCAAAGAACTGGTAATAACATTGGCTGGCCACACCCCCGAACTGGTCCCTGGCCTGGTCGCTTACCCCGCCCACCTCATCAAAGGCTTTTTTTTTTTAACTTTTCAAAGCATTTTTTCTACAACCTCATCGGACGAAAAAATGCTTTTAAAAGTAAAAAAAAAAAGCCTCTGATGATCGTGCGGCTCAGCTGGGGTTGTTGGAGGCTTTTAAAAGCATTTTTTTCTGCAACCTCTTCAGCCAAAGAGGTTGTAGGAAAAAAAAAATGCCTTTAAAAGCCTCTGGCGATCCCAGCTGAGTTGCCTGATCGTCAGAGGGTTCTAAAAGCATTTTTTTCTGCAACCACTTAAGGTTTTTTTTTTAAAGTTGGCCACGCCCACCCAGTCACATTACTCCCCCCCACCAAGCCATGCCCACAAAATAAGCCACACCCACAGAACCGGTAATAAAAAATTTTAGAACCCACCCCTGCACCATATCCACATATCCATATCACTAGAACCTGGGGGTGGGGGGAAAAATCAGGATACCATTTCCCCTTGCTAGGGTTGAGTCAAAGTTGGTTTCTCCCTATCCAGTCCCCACAGCTTCCAGTTGTTCAGCCAGAACCACAACCAGAACACCTGTTCAGCCATGTGTAGCATACTGATGATACCACACCCCATGGTGGCAAATGAACTCACCTAGCAGTTTCATGTAAGTGATAAAGAAGAAAGGAGAGCTATTCAAGATCGGAAAGATGTCCCATTGCAGGGGCTTAAGGTCTGACTTTGGCCCCCTAACATCAACTGAAGCCATCCAGATAGGTATTAATGGATATTATGTAGATCGGTTTTTATTACTGTAGTTCTCTTTTTCCTCTCCTTTATACTTTACAGCAAGGAGGTAGAAGGTTTGGTGAACTGGTATAACAAAAACAGCCTAGTTTTAAATGTAGGAAAAACTAAAGAGATCATTCTTGATCTCAGAAAAGGTAGGCATAACCAAACACCTCTGTGTATTAATGATTCACCTGTGGAGGTGATTAGCAGTGTGCAGCTAGTTTGGTCGCTCAACAGCGAGACACTGGTGAAGCGGGAACAGCCGTGCCAGCATTTTCTGCGTTGCATGAGAAAAATACATCTTTCTTCCCCTGTCCTTACCACTTTCTATAGAAGGATGGTCGAGAGCATCCTGGCATATTGCATTTTACTGTCTGATTTGGAAGCATTACTGCTTCGGACAGGAAAGTGTTACAGAGGGTGGTGAGGATGGCAGAAAAGATTATTGGTAGTTCACGTCTTTCTATCCAGGACATAGTATATAAGCAATTCATGAGCAGGGATACTACACATTCTCTTCATGACCTGTTTTCCTTGCTGTTTTCCGGGAGGCGGCTTCGTGGTATCTGAAGCAGAATTTCTAGATTCAGTCACAATTTTGTTCAGAATAGAATAGAATAGAATAGAATAGAATAGAATAGAATAGAATAG
>WNWU01013353.1:12095-24612 GCA_012654045.1 Ptyas mucosa | reverse complement strand
CCTCTTGAAAAAGCACCGTTGGGACAACCATGACCTGGATGACTAAGAATCTCCATAGACATTTGGGGCTCAATGTGCAAAGGGGCAGATGGAGAACAGTATGTTAGTGAAAAATCATAGATAAACACCTGGGGCACTGTTCTGTAGTTATTCTGGCTTTTCCTACTGGGATACGTTAGGAAATTATCATTGGAAAATGAGAGTTTAAGCCCAGGTGAAAAACTTTTGATGTCCTTCTGGATAGTGTCTTCCCTTCTGTCCTTTTCAATATTAACAGGCCCCCAATAGGACAAGGTCATCCCCCATCCTTGTTGTTTGGTATTGTTATATGCTGATGACACTGAGCTCTATTGATGGATGATCTATCTGAAACATTTGAATAAGGGGGACAGATGAGGCATTAGATTGGATCATGTCCATGTGACTCTCTCCTCTTGGGAATCTCATCACTCTCTGTTGATCATTGAGGACCATTCAGAGAAATTAAATGAGAGAAAAAATGTCTGGAATATTCTTGGTGTCCACAAAATACAAATTCAATCAAAGATATGTTAGAGTTGCTTTTAAGAGCTTGTGGTGGTAAGGGAGTCAAAGCACCAGTACTTCTCCACCCTTATTGTGTCCTCGGATATTTGCTCCAAGACCCTTTTTTTAGTTGATACAAGCCCTTTTGGGTAGAGGGTCTTAGAGAATCACTTGCAGGTTTGTGTGGAGGAATTTGTTCAGCATCTGTTGGACAAAGTTGCTTAGGCCTGTTCACATTTGGATGCCAGCTTTGTTGCAAGGCCAGAGGAGATGCCTGAGGAGGCATCTTGTTTGGTCATCTGGGAACAACTTGAACCTATTGGGCTTCAGGAAGCGGACAAGATCCTTTGGATTGTGAGCTCAGCCACCAGCTCATTAGATCTTGGCTTCAGGTGTGTTATATGAATGGTTCCAGCAGTAGTTAATGGTTTGGTGCAACGAAACCATAGACAAATAGACAAAATAGCCTATGGAAGATTTTGGGAGAGATTCAACTCTTTTATTTTTATTATTCATATTTCTATGCCGCCCACTCTCCGAGGACTCTGGGCGGCTTACACCAAAGACAGTATCCTAAATAGCATATTGCCCCCAACAATCTGGGTCCTCATTTTACCCACCTTGGAAGGATGGAAGGCTGAGTCAACCTTGAGCCGGTGAGATTTGATCCGCTGATCTGCTGAACTAGCAGTCAGCTGAAGTAGCTGCAGTACTGCACTCTAACCACTGCGCCACCTCGGCTCTTCCCTCCACCCAGACGTTCTCCAAAGGAGACTGAAGATTCCTGCTCTCCCCAATTCCCCATCAAATGTAATTCCCCTTCAAATGGTTGAAAGTGAAAATTCTCATTGAAATGGTCCTAAAGTACTCATCCAAACAATCCAAAATTGTTCTTTGAGGGGGTGGGTTCAATATGTTATTTTTATGTTTCTTAACACGAATAATCTCCATGGCCTGCCTGAGGAACCCTTCTTATTTAGCAAGGAGAGGGCAAGCAGCATTAAAATTATGGTGGAAGGTCTTCTGAAGGACGCCCCAAATGGCGGAGTATCTAATTTGCTTCCTCCCCTCCCAATTCACAGCCCTTGTTCACATCCCACACCAGAGTGGCCATATGTAGGTTGCAAAACTCTGGGTGTTTATGAGATAGTCATTCATCCATCCATCCATCCATCCATCCATCCATTCATTCATTCATTCATCATATTTCTATGCCACCCACTCTCCGAGGACTCTGGGCAGCTTACAACAATCGACAGTATACTAAATAGCATATTACCCCCAACAATCTGCCAATGTCATCGCCGAACTGAACCTGGCAGAAACCATTTTCCTAGTTCATTGTTGCCACACAGTATGAGAGGGGGGTAGGGGTGGAGGTCAGAATGCCTTACTAGACACAACATAGATCTTTCTTGTGGGAACCAAAGTCATCTCCTAGGGCATGAGGAAGGTGGAGAAGAGTGCCCGAAGAGCCTGCCAATTAGTCTAATTGACCAATGGTCACCAGTGACACTGGGGTAAGAGGTTATTACTGTTTTTAAATTATGCTGAAACCGTGGGAAAGATTCAGAGTTGGTTTTCCATTAAGTGTGTCAATATGATGTACCCAATAAAGAAGTTCATTGAGGAAGCAAGTGGCCTCGGAGTTCTGATTTGCTTGGGTTTCTTAGTTGGAACCTTGACAGCCAACAGGACATGATGCATTCCCTTGCCTGGAATTGCCTCCATGTTGACGGGACTTGGTGAGGGAAATTGCCTCAATAAAGCAGGAAAACTCACGTGGAGTTTTCGTCTTCACAATCCTCTTATTGTTCCACCTTGATCCATCTCTTGAGCTGAACCATCCTGATGGTGTGTAGTTCAAGCTCAGCCTGAGCTGCCACCCTTAAAAGGAGCTCTTACTAGCGGTGACTATATTTTTGTAGGAAAAAATAAAGATAAACCTGAAAAGGGGGCAAATCTGAAAGATGTTTAAGAGGGTTAAGGGTAAAGGTTTCCACTGTCTAGTTGTATTTGACTCTAGGGAATGGTGCCCATCTCCATTTCTTAACTGAAGGAACCAGCATTGTCCAAAGACATTTCCATGGTCATGTAGCTTTTTGCCGAGGCACATGGAACACTGTTAGCCTTCCTATCAAAATGGTACCTATTTTTCTACTCACATTTGTATCAGTGGTGAAATGTAAAATTTGTTACTACCAGTTCTGTGGGCGTGGCTGGGGGGGGGTTTAATGTGACTGACTGGGTGGGCAAGGCCAACTTTTTTCTTTTTTTAACTTTTAAAAGCATTTGGGATCAAGCCTCTGATGATCCCAGCTGAGCCGCGTGATTTTTTTGGCCAAAGAGGTTGTAGAAAAAATGCTTTTAAAAGTAAAAAAAGACATCCTCTGATGATCGTGCGGCTCAGCTGGGCATGGGGGGGGGGGCACAGGGATTTTTGCTACCGGTTCTCCGAACCACCCGCCACCATTGCTATCAGATCGGGTGATCTGGTCTGAACCGGGAGCATTTCACCCCGATTTGTACGCTTTCGAACTGTTAGGTGGGCAGGAACTGGGGAAAGTAATGGGAGCTTGCTTTGTTGTGCTCAGGTTTCAAACCCGGGCTGTCAGCTTTCCAGTTGACAAGCTCAGTGTCAGGGTTCCAAGTAACATCCACAACAAATTCAAGCCTCGGAGTCTTCTTTCATTGGGGGTGTTACTTGGAACCCTGACACTCAGCATCTTTAATCACTGAGCCATTGTGCTCAAGGCTTAAGAATAAAAAAGCATGGGTAGCCCTTGACCTGTGTCCACAAATGAGCCCAAAATTTTTGTTGCTAAATGAGAAAATTGCTAAGTGAGTTCTGCCCCATTTTTCTTGCCACATTTGTTAAGTGAACCATTGCAGTAGTTAAGTTAGTAACACGGCTGTTAAGTGAATCTCTCTTCCCCAGTGACTTTGCTTGTCAGAAGTTCGCAGTTCTATTGGAGCAATACAAAAATAATCGGCCATGCTACCAGCCGCCATGCTCATGAGTTCATAGAAGCCTGGCACTACACAAGCAATTCCATCAACAGACACATTGACCTACAACCAGCCTACGCACCTCTCAGAATCCAAATCAACAACACAGCCAACCGGAGACAGTAACAACCCTCAACCAATCCATGCAACCTCCCCACCAGCAGTTCATCTCCCAATGACCCTGACTTGATACAATCTCCCCATCACAAGACCCATCACAAGACTCACGGCTGACTCACAGCTGATCTATCACAACACTTGACACACCCACACCTGAAGCCCTTATAAAAAGGAGAACACTGACACTGACATCCCCTAAACTCTGCTGAAGATGTTACCTAGCCTGGTAATGAAATCTTTGGAAACCAACCCAAAAGCTCGGAGAATGAACCTTCACCCCCCCCCCCAAAAAAAACATTATCTTTTCCTTATTCCAAACATCAATTCTCAATAGAAGACTGGACAAGATGAGATGAGAAAGACAACTTGAAGACTCTGCTCACAGGTAGAGATTGAAAGGATCTTGTTCCGAAAAACACCTCATTGAGACCTGCGACTCTGATGCTGCATATCATCAGTATCCAAGAAGGTGATGAGGAAAGCTGAGAGATCCGTGATGGCTAACCTTTTTGCCATTGCATGCCAGGAAGGGGTTGGGGGGTTGGGGGAGGTTCGCATGAGTGCCCACACCCATAATTCTATGCATCCCACGCATGTGTGTGCAACCCCACTCCCCGCTCCTGGCATGCGATGGCCTGGTAGGCCCATTTTTCTTTCTCACCTGGCTTCAGATCCTCTCTATGCATCTGGGGAGGGTGAAAACAGCCTTTCCTATCCCCTCGGAGGTCCTCAGGAGGCCCAAAATGGCCCATTTCCCAACTTCCGGTTGGACAGGATGTGACTTTTTTGCTGTCCCCAGCCTCCAGAGACTCCTAGAGAGCCATTACGGCCTTAGATGCTAGGAAGATACAGCCATGATACAGCCAAGAAAAAAGATACAATCAACCATATATTTCCACTGAATTTGGGAATAAATGTGATTTCAGGGTGACTTCTTTTTGTGAATAGGATCCCATTGCAAATTTCCACTTTAAGATGGTAAAAATACAGTAGGTCCTCTGGATCAGGCTACAGCCATCCTCATCTCCCAGTCACCACCCACATACTTCTGGAGTGTCCACAAACAAAAAATGGACATGTATGAGTTAACCAAACCTCTGACCAGATGTTTAAGGCCCAATCTCACCTCCCTCCCTAACACCACATCAATAGGACAGTAAATGATATAATTCCGTAGGAATTATTTTCTAGAAAATTTACGAGGCTATATTTTAGCTCCTCTCTTCTTTAACTTCTATATATCAATAGCAGTAGCATTTAGACTTATATACTGCTCCACAGTGCTTTATAGCACTCTTTGTCAGCATATTTCCCCAACAATTTGGCTTCTTGTTTTAGGATGGAAGGCTGAGTCAACTTTAAGCTGGCCAGGGTCAAATTCTTGACTGAGGGCAGAGTTAGCCTGCAATATTGCATTCTAACCATTGTGCCGGGCTATAATAATTTAGTTGACCAAATCTTCCCTTGTTTAACTTCTATATAAGAATTTAGTTGACCAGTTGGATAATCCAGATTATTATCCTCCTAATTTGGCTGGAAAGTGTCTCTCTACTCTCATTGTGCTGATCATGCTGAAATCTTGAGTCTAGTACTGCAAAGGATGACAATTGCAAATAAAGTATAATACAACTAAAATCATAATATTTTTAGAGTTCCCCCTCCTCCCAACTGTTATTTCTGGCATATCAACAAGATTCCCGTTGCACAAATCATGTTTATCATGTTTAAAATAAGTGGGTAGGGCATTTTAGGTCTCAGGTAGATTAATAGCATAGGACACATATGATGGCTAGACTGATTAAAAAAAAACACCAATGGCCAAATTGTGAATCTACTAGACTGGAATGGGGGACATTATTTTCCAGCTACACTTTAATTCTTTCAAGCAAAATCGTTGGCCCTGATCATAAGCTGCTCCTTCGTATTCAAGTCTGGCCTCAGAAGGATAATGTAGCACTTGGGGATGAAGATGCAGCCCAGCAGCCCAGCATTGGAAGCCAAAACAGAGAAGACCTGCACAGCCACCATGTATTTCCCTTTGGTGCTCAGGTAGGTGGGCACAAAGGAGATCCAGACACTGCAGAAGACCAGCATGCTGAAAGTGATCAGCTTGGCTTCATTGAAGGCCCCAGGCAGTTTCCTGGCCAGGAAAGCCACCAAGAAGCAGATGGAAGCCAGAAAGCCCAAATAGCTGAGGGTGATGTAGAACATGACCACAGAACCTTCGTTGCATTGCAGGATGATCACTCCATGCTGGGAGTGGAGGTCAGAGTCAGGGAATGGAGGAGAAACTCCCAGCCAGATGGAGCAGATGATAATTTGGACAGCAGAACAAGAAAGAATGACGGAGTTGGCCAAGCTCTTCCCCAACCATCTCTTCACTTGATTTCCTGGTTTTGTGGCCAGGAAAGCCAACACCACCGTGATTGTTTTTGCCAAGAGAGAAGAAATGGCAATTGAGAAGATGATGCCAAAAACCATTTGTCGGAGAAGGCAGGAAGTGTTTCTTGGTTGACCAATGAAGAGAAAAGGAGACAAGAAGCAAAGCAGGAGGCAGACAAGGAGGATGTAAGACAGGTCTCGATTGTTGGCTTTCACAATGGGAGTTTCTAGGTATTTGATGAACAGGATTAAAACAAGGCCTGAGATTAGAAACAACAGTAGTGCAAAAGAGACCAAGATGATGCCCAGATATTCTTCATAAGACAGGAAGGTTATAACTTTTGGGTTACATTGGATTCGGTCCTCATTTGGATATTTATCATCTGGACACTTGGTGCATTTGTGTGTATCTGAGAAAAAACAACAACATTTCTTTAACATTCTATTCTTTAACTTTTTAAGGAGTGCCTTCTTAGGATAAAAGCTGATACCAGGAGCTTTTTCCTGGATGCATTGCTTAACATCTCCACAGAAAGATAAGTAAAATGTGATTTTTTAAATATATATATAGCTAAGGTCTATGAAATTGGGTGACGTCCTAGGACTCAGATGATTTCCTGTGAAATGTGCAGAACCTTCATAGAAACTTACAGTACGTTATTAGAGGTGAATAATGAATCAATTTATCTTTCTAGTCAAACTTTCTGAGTCCTGCCATATTTTACTTCTTACTGTAGTGGACTCACAAGATACCTCTCTTGTGAAAATGGCTGGCTGAGAAAGCTAGTCCTCAAAACTATTTGGAATGGCAACTAGGAACAGTGGTAATATGGATGCAACAAAATGCAACCTTAACTGTCCACACTACCTCCTTGTGGCCCAGTAACAGCTTTTGAGTGATCCTTAAGGGGAGGCCATGTAGAATGCATTAAACTATCTTCCCAGGAGGTGGACCTAAAATGATTCCTCAAGTTTCAAAGCACTCAGATCAGTGGTGAAATCCATTTTTTTTAACTACCGGTTCTGTGGGTGTGGCTTGGTGGACATGGCTTGGTGAGGGTGGCAGGGGAAGGATACTGCAAAATCCCCATTCCCTCCCCACTCCTGGGGGAAGGATATTGCAAAATCTCCATTCCGTCCCCACTCCAGGGCCAGCCAGAGGTGGCATTTGCCAGTTCGCTGAACTACTCGAAATTTCCGCTACCGGTTCTCCAGAACCTGTCAGAACCTGCTGGATTTCACCCCCGACTCAGATGTTCTTAGAAAGATAAATGTGGAAGGATACATCCTAATTAAAAAGCAGAAGAGATATTTCCTCTGGCAATAGTAAAGCTTTCCCAATTTTCTACACGCTCCTATCTCTACTGAGCAGCTTGTTCAAGGTCATTTTTCTATTCTTCCCTTTACATGAGAAATTATGCAGTTTCAAAATAATCAGGAAAACAATTGAATTTCCATGTCTTTTAACTTGCACTTTCACACTCTGAATGGGAAGTCAAATCTCTTGGTTGAGCAGGGGATTGGACTAGAAGTCCTCCAAGGTCCCTTCCAGCTGTATTCTGATTCTAACTCATTTCCACAAGATATGTCCTTTTCTTTGGTATTACCCACCTTCCTGAGTGGAGATGGTGCCCTCTGGACAAGGAACACAGTCATAGCAGCAAACTGGCTCTCCTTCTCGAGCCCTCTTGACAAATCCAGGACGACAAATTTCCACACATTTGGACTGAGGAAGCGACTAAGCAGAAAAACAAGGAACAGCAAAGAAAATATCTGAATATTAACCATCCATGGAAAAAGGAGATAGATACTGACATTAACAATAGTCTCTGGATTTCTCTCAGGTAAATATGAAATTTCTGGCTAGTTCCAAATAGTTGTAGGAGATATAACTTCTGGCAAAGACTTCATTTAATTCCTTCATTTAGTTTATTACATATTACATTGGAATACAGGACTTTTCTGTTTAATAAACTCTGGAGTAATGAAAGTGAGAAAATATTTATGCATTAAGTGACAACCAGGGGTGATATCTACTTACCTCCCCTACTGGTTCAGAAGTGCATGTGCAGAGGGTAAAAAACAAGTTACTTCCTGGTTAAAACCAGGAAGTAACAATGATTGGATGGGTGGGCAGAGCCTTGTGCTGCCATTACTACCGGTTCTCCAAACCACCCACCGCCATAGCTACGAGTTTGCCCGAACCTGTCTGAACCGGTAGCATTTCACCCCTGGTGACAACCATTGGTGGTATTTAGCTGGTTCTATCTGGTTCAGGCAAACTGGTAGCTGCAGCTGTGGGAGGCTCAACCCACCTGCCCAGATGTCATCATGTCCCATTTTTGATGCTCTGCAGGTGCACAGAAAGCTCTGCGCATGTGCGGAGGTGGCATGTGTGAGCGAAGTGTGCGCACTCACATTTGCGAACCGGTAGTGAAGGTAAGCGAATACCACCCCTAATGATAACCCACGGGTTTCTCCTCAGGACCTTATTAACATTAATTCCTCCATTCCTTATATATGCATGATTTTAAGGTATGAATGATCTATTATGTAAAGTATGATGACCTGATGACCAACATTATAAGTTTTATACACCTCACATTTAATTCTAAGTGAAGACGATCCATCTTGGTGAGTAGACCTAGCCCAGGGGTGGGTTCTAATTTTTTTTACTACCGGTTCTGTGGGTGTGGTTTATTTTGTGGGCGTGGCTTGATCGTCATGTGACAATTATTTAGGATTTAGTAGAGGTACTGGTCTACCAGGCTTTTAACTGCTTGCAGAGCTCTACCGATCTACCCATTTATTTTTGCAGGCACTGATCTACTCATGTATTTTTGCAGGCACCGGTCTACTCATTTGTTTTTCTTTTACCACTGATCAGCTTTGAAGCCCCGCAGCAAGAATTTAAACAGTTTTTTTCCCTCTAGCCATCAGCTGGGACTCAGGAGGCAGCAATAGATTGGGGGTGGGGCCAAATAAAAGGTAAGAATAACGCGGGGGGGATGCGGAAGGGGTGGGGGGCAGAACTGGTTCGGTGACATCATATCATCACCGCTACCGACTCAGGAGAACCGGGCCTAACCGGGAGGAACCCACTACTGGCCTAGCCCGCTTTAAATGAATCCTAAATCTTTGGAAAATAAAGATATTCATATTTCCTCAACCTTGTTGAGCAAGTTTAGATGTGAAAGAGCATTTTGGTTGATTACAAGTCTCTGTCCTTCAAAACTCCCCAGTTGTTCTTTGATGGGATGGTCATTGGTGAGAACCACCACAGTCATGACGTTCAGATCTGCTGTTACATCTCCATTTTGATCCAAGTACAGTTTCTCCTGGGAAAAATTGCAAAACTCATTCTTCTCCAGAAAGGGATGGAACTAGAATGGAAACATCTGGGAATTTAAAAGCAGCAACTTGAAATCGTTTCAGATTTGAATCTTTCTTCTACAGTTGTCTAATATGCAAATATGCTTAGTTGGGAGAACATTATCTTCAAAAATGAAAAAACAAAAGTTCAACAAAAATTATCAACCACATATGTCCCAAACATGATTTTTCCAGAGGCAACTGGACTTTCTGGTTTTTTCTTTGAAGAGATTTCGCTTCTCATCCAAGAAGCTTCTTCAACTCTGGCCGGAATGGTGGGGAATGGAAGGATTTATACTCCTTGAAGAAAGCTGGTCATTTGCATTTTTTTTTTAGAGCAGGGGTGTCAAACTCAAGGCCTGGGGGCTGGATCTGGCCTGCGGGGTGCTTAGATCTGGCCCGTGAGGTTGCCCTGGAAACAGCAAAGGACCAGCCTGCGGTGCCTCTGCCAGCAAAAACGGAGCTTGGGAGGGCCGTGAGCTCTCGAGCCACCACAAGCAACCCTGACATGAGTGACATTGAGCTGGCCACACCCACTCTGGCCAGGCCCATCTGGCCCCCTAAGGTCAAACACAATACTGATGTGGCCCTCAATGAAATGAGTTTGACACCCTTGTTTTAGAGAGTCATTGAGGCCACATTTATAAACCTCCAGATGGCCTCAACGAATCTCTAAAAGAATGCAAATGACCAGCTGTCTGCAAGGAGTATAAATCCTTCCATTCCCCACCATCCAGCCAGAGTTGAGGAAGCTTCTTGGATAAGAAGCAAAACATCTTCAAAGAAAAATCAGAGAGTCCAGTTGCCTTTTGGAAAAAGCACCTTTGAGACAACCATGACCTGGATGACTGAGAATCTCCGTAGGTATCAACCGCATAGTTTAGAGGAGATCAAAAATAATTTGAACAAACAAATAATTAAAGAGATTATTTATAAAATCCTGGGGGGGGGGGGGGGAATTGATTACCAGAGAGATTGTTTTGACATGCAGAATGTTGCCATTTGATCTTCTCTCAGGTAGACCAGATGGGAAACATGACCAGATGATGTAATTCTACTTTATTCTATGGCTACATTAGCATCTTGCAAGTCTGAAAGTACAAATCTCCCACCAACTCTTTTGACAGCCTGAAAAGTTAGGGAGGATCCGCTTTACATTCCTTTCTTTGCCCATTAGGTAATGGCAACCTATCAACCATTATCTAATCTATTTTAGGCAGCATCTCTTTCCCCCATCCCCTAAAATCAACCCTACATATTCTAATCTAAATAGATTGTGGGAATTGGCAGACATGAAAGAGCAGGATAACACAGCAGTTCAATTAAGCTGACTTATTACCAAGACTATGCACAAGAATCTTCTCAACTAACAGTTGGCAGATAAGTGTCAATGACACACAAACTTAATTTTCGTGTGGCAATGTAGGGATTTTAGGCTGATCACTCTTTAAACTCCATCCCCTGATCTGTCAACTCTCCTATAATATATTGGTAAGGTAAAGGTAAAGGTTCCCCTCGCACATACGTGCTGGTTGTTCCTGACTCTAGGGGGCGGTGCTCATCTCTGTTTCAAAGCCAAAGAGCCAGCGCTGCCTGAAGACATCTTCATGGTCATGTGGCTGGCATGACTAAATGCCGAAGGTGCATGGAACACTGTTACCTTCCCACCAAAGATGGTCCCTATTTTTCTACTTGTATTTTTATGTGCTTTTGAACTGCTAGGTTGGCAGAAGCTGGGAAAAGTAATGGGAACTCATCCTGTTTTGCGGCACTAGGGATTCAAACTGCTGAACTGCCAACCTTTTGATCGACAAGCTCAGTCTCTTAGCCACTGAGCCACCGTGTCCCTTTTAACATATTGGTACTGTACCTTTATTTCAGCAAAATATCAGTAAATAATTTCTCGATGTGATGTTTAAGAACCTAATTAAGTGAGGCTGGATGGTATGATATTTAAGCAGATAAAAACTTTTAAATATTGTATTCAAATAGTTTTCAATCTTTCTCATAAAACTGGGTAGTTATGGATAACTATTAGTCCTTGGTCATCTATTCTTTTATATTGTCATTAATAGAGATAAGTAGAGTTGCTAAATGATGATTTCATGATGGAAGATTTATGTTGTTGTTAGTTGCGAAGTCGTGTCCAACAGAGAGAGATAAATGAATAAAATCTAGTAAAAAATATATATATATCTGATTTTTAGCAACTGGGACTTGACTGTTCTGACCCAATACAATCCCTCTGTATTTAAATCAACAATTTCTTTATTAGGAACCCCATCAGCCTCATCAAAAAGTTTCTCTCTCAACGCAGGCTAACAAGTGTCAGGCAGGGATATGAATAGTTGTCTGCCACATCTATTCATCTCTGCCCCCTGCCTTTTATCCCCAGAGCTAGAGTGGGGCTTTACTAGCAGCTGTGGCTCTTCCATCCCAAGGATCAGCCCACATATTTCCACTGCTCTCCTCTCCTCTGCCTTCTGCACATCCACGCATCAGGCACTGGACCCAGCTGTTCCTCCTCTTCCTCATCAGCCACCTCTAGACCTGGGGGCTGTTGACTCTCCATCTGGGGGCTGATGGATGGTCCAGGCTCCACCTCCCCCCCTCTCTCTGCCAGCTCCATTCCCTCTTCCTCCTCGGAGCTCTCAGGTTGCCTTGATGCTGACCCTGACTCCCCCACCTCCTCCTCATCTGATTCGGCTTCTGGAGGGTCTGGCAGCCAACAGGCCACAACATTGACAAATGAAGATATATTATATAAGAAAAAAAGTATGGCAGCTATAATGTAGATTTTTTTCATTAAGGTTTCATTTGTACTTCTAATATTAGCTAATCTAATATCTAATATTAACCATTTGTCTGAAGTGGTGTAGGGTTTCCTGCCTGGGCAGGGGGTTGGACTAGAAGACCTCCAAGGTCCCTTCCAACTCTGTTGTTCTGTTCTGTTCTGTTCTGTTCTGTTCTGTTCTGTTCTGTTCTGTTCTGTTCTGTTCTACCCTACCCTACCCTACCCTACCCTACCCTACCCTACCCTACCCTACCCTACCCTACCCTACTCTATTCTATTCTATTCTATTCTATTCTATTCTATTCTATTCTATTC
>WNWU01013349.1:1745302-1774005 GCA_012654045.1 Ptyas mucosa | reverse complement strand
ATTGCATTTTAACAAAACCTTTTTTCACCAATTGTTTTATGTTTTGATAACGGATGTCAATGTGTCTGGACCTAGAACCTGTGAAATGTGATTCAGAAACATAAACCACCGATTCATTGTCTTCCATCACGGTGATTGGTCGGATCGGACGTGTCCAGATATCTGTGACCAAAGCATCAAATCAAGTTAGAGAATTACATGCATCTGAAACACAAGCATATTTAGCTTCAGTAGATGAACAAGAAACAAAATTCTGTTTACGCACTTGCCAATAAACAGGATATCCATTCAAGAACATCATATAACCTGAAGTACTTTTACGTGATTTCTTATCACTCGCCCAATCAGAATCTGCATAACAACATAATTCTGCATAATCAGTATGTGTTGGTTCTAACAATAACTTCATGTGTTTTGTGTGCCTTAGGTATCTCAATAATTTCTTAACGCATGTCCAATGAAACTGTTTTGCCTTACCTACGTGTCGTGACAAGAGATTAACACTAAGTGCAATGTCGGGTCTGGTCCAACTACTAATGTACAACAGTGACCCAATGACTGAACGATAAAGTGTTTGATCCTCGAACTCAGGACTCGGTTCTTGTGACAAGTTGTGAAAATCTGTTTGCATGGGTGTCTTTGTTGTGTTAGCATCCTTCATGTTGCAATGATGCAAAATTTGTTCAATTTTATCTTCTTGTGAAAGACTAAACCCCTTCTGTGTTTTGTGAATCTGAACACCTAAATAAGTGCTAATATGACCTAAAGATTTCAATGTGAAGTATCTCTGCAAAGCTTTGGCAAAACTTTCACTCATCTGCTTATTTGGACCAATATAAACAATGTCATCAACATAAACAAGAACTATTTCATATGCATTGTTAGATCTTTTTGTGAACACGCACTCATCAATTCGGACTTAATAAAGCCCATTGAATTTAGTTTGTCAGTAAGACATAAGTACCACATTAAACCAGACTGTTTCAGACCATAAAGACTTTTTTGTAGAAACCAGGTATCCCCTTCTTGCTGTCGGAACCCTGGAGGACCTCTCACGTAGATCTCTTCATCTAGGTCAGCATGTAGATAAGCGGTGTCCACGTCGAACTGGAAAACTTCTAAACCAAGGATAGTTGCAGTTGATAAAGCAATTTTTACACTCTCAGTTCTGACTGTCGGTGAGTAGGTATTTGTGTAGTCCTCAGGATAACGTTGAGCGAAACCCTGAGCTACAAGTCTGGCCTTGTACAATGACTCACCATTTGGTTTCTTTTTGATTCTGTAGACCCATCGAGTGCCAATGATTCTTTTGTTTGCTGGAGGTCTTGCAGGAGTAAACACCTTAAGTTTCTTTAGACTGTCCATTTCAACCTGCATTGCATCATACCACTTCTCTTGCTCTGAATCAGGAAGATACTGGGTTTGTGTGAACGTATCAGGTGGAAGTGTAACATTGCAAATCAAAGGCAAGGGTGCTTTTGTCAGTTGCCACGAAAATTGTTGTGGAGGGATTCCTTTTGTGGCCCTCTTGGAACATCTCGGAACAACAGTCCATTCTTCTTCTGCTTCGTCCTCGTCCTCACATTCGTTGCTAGCATCAGCATCCGCGGCTTGTGAAGACGGAACATCGGGTTGAGAAGAACTGGTGGATGGAACTTTCGCCTGTGAATCTTGATCATCAGGCTGCATGGCATCAACAACATCATCTCTAGGAAAGTAAACTCCAGGATCATTGGAATGAATCCTGGACCAGTCATCATCTTCCTCAAAATTAGCAGATTGGGAAATCACAATTACATGTTTAGAGTCAATAAATTTGCTCCATTTTGAGTTATCATCAATACCCATAAATCTCAGTCTCTTTGCTACTGGACCTCCTTTTCTTCTTTGAGCTAAGGGAATGTTCACCACAGCGTATGAACCAAAAATATGGAAGTTTCTGAGATCGGCCTTGTAACCATACATCATGAAGAAAGGAGTCTGATTTATTACACTGCTCCAAGTACGGTTGACAATGTAATTTGCATATTTGATAGCTTCACCCCAGTATGGCATACTAAGGTTGGCGTCTTCTAGGAGACAACGCATCATGGTTTGCAGGACCCCTTGTCGTCGTTCTACGACCCCGTTATGAGCTGGTGTGTAAGGAGCTGGAGTCTGATGGATAATTCCATTCTTACGCATCCAATCCTGGAAACGCTGAGACATGAATTCACCACCACGATCACTCTGGATTCTGGCGATGCGAACTTGGTGTTGGGTAGAAACAAGGGCTGCAAAGTCTTTAAAGATCTGAAAAGTCTCAGATTTTTCTTTCATAGGATATACATATCCATATCTAGAATAATTATCAACAATTGTTAGAAAATATTTCCTGCCACCAAGCGTTGGCGGAAAAGGACCGACTATGTCAATGTGTACCAAATCAAAAATGTGTGTTGACAGTCATGTAGCGTGTTTGGGAATGGCTGCTGCTTTGGATTTGGCCTTCTTGCATACAGCACAATCCAAAAACACCTTACACCCCTTTAGATCCAAACCTTTTGCGAATTCCGGCATTTTCCTAAGAACACGGAAGCTGGCATGCCCCAATCTTCTATGCCACTTGTGGATACACCTGTAATGCAAAGGTTTACCAGTTAGTGAATTTTCAACATTAGCAGTTTTATGAGGAACCTCAGGCTTGCTCTGAGCAACCTGTTTCCTGATTTTCTTTTTGTTGGCTTTAGGAGCCTTTCGAGTAGTGACAGGATCTCTCTCTGGAATATCTCTCTCTGGGCCTGCGCTCTCCTTCTTTGGAGTTTGTATACTTGCCTGTGCTTGCAATTTAGGCTTTGGCTTTAAGTAATAAACACCACCAATCAACATGGTTTCAGCAACAATATCTCCATTTTTAACTATGTAACTTGCTTTCTCAAGGTGGTAAACCTGGAACTTTAAAGCTCTAGATAAGTGGGCTTGACTAAGCAAACTGCTATTTGCTGTTGGTATGTAATAAACATCAGGGATGAATGTATCGAGCTCTTCAACATAAACAGTTCCTTTTCTGACAACGTTACAAGGATGATTGGAAAAAAAATAAAATTCTCATAGTTCAGGTTCAGGCTCGTCCATCTCTGTGAAAAGTTCCTTTCTGTAGGTAACATGCAATGCTGCACCACTGTCCAAAGTCCACAAAAGCCATCTATCGTACTCTGGATGAGGTTGTGGATCGTTGGTTATTGCCAGTGTGGCAAGTGGAGCTTGTGGATCACGCCTTGGACCATGATGACCTTGTCTTCCACCTCTGCCTCTGCCTCTCGAATCTGTTCCTCTGGGCTGGTATGAGACGGGAGCTGGTGCTCGTTGGGGACAATCCCGGGTGGCATGTCCCACACGATTGCAGATGTTGCATCTTGGCATCCTTGGAACGTAGGCCCTTCCTCGGAAGTGACACCTCGCTGGAGCTCTTGATGCGGGTGGTTCCCTCAAATGTGGTGTGGCTAACATGAAAGCTTCCTCTTCAATTAACAGTCTACATACATTATCCACTGTGCGTTGAGCAATAGGGACTTGGTTAATTTTTGTAACAGCATCTTTCCATTCATAGTTCAATGAGTTAATGATAATGCTGATCATTTGAATATCATCAATATTATGACCTCTTTCTTTCAATTCTGTTCTGATTCCTTTCAG
Organism: Ptyas mucosa; assembly: GCA_012654045.1. Taxonomy (NCBI): domain Eukaryota; kingdom Metazoa; phylum Chordata; class Lepidosauria; order Squamata; family Colubridae; genus Ptyas; species Ptyas mucosa. Next base: position 1,770,330 of record WNWU01013349.1, on the reverse strand, counting down.
TTTGGTCAAATGTCCTCCAATTTGATCACCAGGTTTCAATCTCGAACCGTGGAGCTCAGACATGAGCAAACACGAAGATTCAATTGAAACGGGCCTGTAGCAATTTTCCAATTGGGCCCAAATTTGTTGGGCTGTTGCATCAGGCGGAAAAGTGACCTGCAGTTCAGTGTCCATGGACATCAATAATGTTGTGCGAGCTCTAATCTCTAAGTCTCTTATTGCAAAAGTCCATGGCTGTGCAGGAGGATTAAAAATCATGCAGTGAGTGCCTTCTCTGAGAAGCAATAGTGTAATCTCACTGACCCAGGCCTTATAATTCTGTCCTGACATTTTTAATTTGGGCTCACCAGTTAGTGGAGCAACAGAAAATGCCTGGTGAGGAACATGCATTTGATATGCTGGCTGTGCCATTGGAGGTGGACCAGGAGCTGGTCTTGGTTGTGCCATTTGAGGCACATATGCAGGCATTTGTGGCTGTTGCATTGGAATCTGCTGTATTCCAGCTGCCATTTGTGCTTGAGCTTGCCTTTACTGCATTGAGCATTCTTGTGTTCCATCTATAGAGACACCAACACCACCAGGGGATGTAGAAGATCGGATCTGTGGAAACACTTGTGGCATTTCAGCCTGAATATTTGAACGAGCCAAGGACACATTTGCTAACGTCTGCTGCAACAATTCAAAATGTTCATGTAAACTGTGTTGCCTTTCAGCTTCCTCTAATAAATTACTTTGGCCGGCAGATGATGCTGCACCTATAGTTTTGGGCAGGTCTGCGTATGTGGCACTTGTAATTTGATCAGGGAGTATTTCATGTGACGCATGCATTGCTCTCTGTTTTAATTGGCCTGACACAGAATCCACCAGGGGGTGTGTCTTTGGCTCTGAAGAAGAAGCCAAAATGGCACTTTTAGAGATTTTTAAGTCACGAGGCTCTTTCTTATCTTGCTCAAGCATAAACAAATCCATCTTAGCCTGGGATAGCTTGTGTTCATAAACTTGTATTAGATCATGATAACTTTTAATGGCTTGCTCAGAGCTTTGAGGAGAATAACAAATCTTTTCTCTCTCTTGTGTGGGAGGAAAAATGCTCCGCGGTTTGTGAAAACTTTGGCCTTGCACCAAGCATTTCAAAACTTTGGGCTTCTGGGAGGACAGATTGGGGGCACGGATATTGAGAAGAAATGGCTACTGACCTCAGTCGTAGTTCATCATCTTCAAAAGCGGCTGTACTGTTATCTCTCCCTTGATGCCTTTCCGAAAGCATTTTTTCAGTTTCAGCAAGTGGCTGGAAGTTTGAAAACCTCCTTTCTGTCTCCTCTTGGTCAGAAGAGTATAAATCAGTTGTAGAGAAATCTCTGAGTTACATTTTTCTTTTTTCTTTTTTTTCTTCGGCATGTTAGTAGGTAATTAAAAAATAGCATTCCGCAGTCGCAAAATTAATCATCCTAATTAACTAGCCTAGAGGTCTTATCAGAAGTAACAAACAAGGAAAAAGCCATAACTTTTAACCGTCCGACTGCTACCAGGTGTCAGGGAGTTGATTGATCCCATCCTGGCTCTGGGATAATCGCACCCTGGTTTGGAGGTTTGGACCGAGGCTTCTCCTCGAAAGTATACATTAAGAAAATAAAACCCGAAGAAGTATTTCTATGAAAAACTCATTTTATTGTAAAGTAAAAATAAAGATAACTCTTACTATCTAATTAATTGGCTACATCTTGCCAGCGTTCCTGCCTCACCTTTTGGCAGGAGAACAAAGGAGTAAGAAGAAGGATAATGGAGGCTAGAAAGGAATGCACGCTTGTGCACTTAATACTGATAACAAAACTTGGCAAAACTACAGTAAGCCTATTAGACCAAAAATGACAGCTCAGCTGGGAAATACAAGAACGCAGTGACAAGCTGCTTCATTATACAATCCTAAATTGGGCATTTTGAGACCTCCTCTTTCAAGTATATCTTGCATTATCTTTTGCTTTACTCATGGTCTCTTTCCTGCCCAGACAAAGTTACTAATACCCTTCTGCCATTCCTTCAAGTTTTCATCTTTTTTAAGTATTGGTATCATTTGAAAAAGAAATAAAAACCTTGGCAAAACATTCATTTTTACTCCAGCTATTCTTCCCAACAAGGACAGTTGTACTTTTTTCCAATTTTCCATCTCTTTCTGTATTTTTTGCCACAACGGTTCATAGTTATACTTGTATAATTTCACATTTGAAGTCATAATATAAACCCCTAAATATTTAATCTTCTTTACTATTTCAAATCCTGTTTCTTCTATTTCAAATCCTTCTACTTCTTTTTGATTTATAGTCATACTCCCTTCTGGCTCTCAGCATTTTAGAGGGGATTTCTTTCATTGTCAGAACCTCTTGCCCTTCCACTTGAAGCTTATTTTTAAAGGTGGCTTGTAAAATTTCATTATGTATCCTCCTCGTAGTGAAATATATTACAATGTCTCTTGGTAAATGTTTCTGTCTAGCCACCCACGAATTAACACGATAAATTTTATCAATTTGCCATTCCAAATTAGCTTTTTGATCACCCAACATCTGGGCCAGTGCTTCTGACATAATCTCTTTCAAATTCTCTTGTTTGTTCTCCTTCACCCCTCTTATTCTTAAAGCAAATTCCATGTCTCTGTATTGTATCATTGTTACATCTGATTCAGCCCTTTCGATTTTATTCTGAGCCTCTCCCAACTTATTTTCCAAAATATCATTAGATTGCTTTATTTCTTCCACTTTGTCATCCAGAATTTCAATATGACCTGCCAGACCTTTGAATGCCAAAATTATAACTTCTCTAGTTTCCTGATTCCGAGTTGAAATCAAATCTTTGATAACAGTCATTTTCTCCGCAACACTCTGCATTTTTTCATCAATCACAGAGGCAATCACAGAGGCAATAATGTCAGGTATGCTTCCTTCAAAATCCAGGAAAGAAAGAGCCAGACTCCATTGTTATGAAGAACTGTACTTTTTCTGGTATAGAAATGAACGCAACCAAAGCAAAGCTGAAACTAAAGACTATACGCGTGAAAACTGTATATACAAATCATCCCCTCCCACTGTCCATCGTAAATCACCCAATCCACAGGTCTTCTAGGGGTCAGGTGGAAGCACGTCTGGCCGTGTCATCAATCAGGAATGTCATGACGGTTGACCCGATAACAGCAGTTTCGTTTTCCCCTTCTAGGCAGACTTTCATCTAAGTAAAGTTTCATTTTTGCCCCCCCCCATAGCCCACACACCCTCTCCCCCTTTCTATGGCAGCCAAGCAGTAAGGCGGAGGCTGACATTCAGCCCCTCTGCAGCAAAGACACCAGTCCTAAATAGGGAAAGAGAACACAACAAAGGGAAACAATATAATACAGATATTAGTGTTTATCAGGATATTTGGTGTGAAACAATTGTACTTTCTTTGGTGCCCGGACATCATGTTTATTCACCCACTCAGCTTGCGATAATGGGAAATGCTTCCAGGCCACCAGATATTGCACCTTACCGTGGTGCTTTCTAGAGTCCAGGATCTCTTTAACTTCAAAATGTTGCTTCCCTTCTATTAAAATGGGGATGGGGGGAGGGTCCTGACCTGGATGCAAAGGAGACAAGTGTTCTGGTTTTAGTAAACTAATATGAAACACAGGGTGGATTCGTCTCAAGGTTTTATGTAGCTCCAGTTTGACTGTGACTGCATTAATAAGTCTAGTGATGGGAAAAGGGCCCACATACTTAGGGCCAAGCTTTTTCGATTTTTGAGAGGTCTGCAAATATTTGGTGGAAAGGTAAACCCTATCACCTACTTCATACATGTGTGCCAAACACCATTTTTTGTCTGCTTGAGATTTATGTGCTTGGTGGGCCTCATCTAATGCTTTTCGAGTTACTGCCCAAGTACTTCTGAGTTGTTCAATCCACTCAATCAAGGAAGGATTCTGTGGGTCATCCTGAGAAAGCTCAAGGATAGGAACAAAGTCTTGGCCCGATGCTACCTTAAATGGAGTGAACCCAGTGCTGCTATGGATGGAGTTATTATATGCCACCTCTGCAAATGGTAGTAAGTCCACCCAGTCGTCTTGTTGGTAATTTATGTAGCATCTCAGGTACTGTTCTAGCATGCCATTGGTTCTCTCACAAGCCCCATTTGTCTGGGGGTGGTGGGCGGAGCTTAAGCCCTGGGCGGAGCCTATCAACTTTAAAAACTCCTTCCAGAATTTGGAAGTAAATTGTACACCTCTGTCTGAAATTATACGTTTTGGAGCTCCATGCAATCGGTAAACATGTCGAATGAACAATTTGGCAAGGGTTTTTGCTGAAGGGATTTTAGAACAAGGGATGAAATGCACTTGTTTGGAAAATAAGTCCGTCACTACCCAAATGACTGTGCACCCCTCACTCTCTGGTAAGTCAACAATAAAATTCATGGATATTTCCTTCCAAGGGGCATTCGGTCTTGCCACACTTTGAAGCAAGCCAGGGGGCTTCCCTGGAGGTCTTTTAGCGGAGGCACACACCGGGCAGCTTGCTACATATGCCTCTATGTCCTTTTTGAGTGCAGGCCATCAGAATTGTCTTTTGACGAGTTGCAAAGTTTTAACAAAACCAAAATGTCCCGCCACTTTGGCGTCATGGGTGTACTGCAATACTGTTGTTCTTAAGCTGGCAGGAACATACAATTTAGCCCCAACCCAGGGTAGTCCATCATGAAGTACTGCCCCCACGGCCACGTTGCTAGCGTCTGCCTGTACTACGAAAGGTTCTTCCATGTTCGGGTGTTTGAGAACTGGTTCAGCAGCAAACAGCCGTTTCAACTTTTCAAATGCCGCTTGACACTCCATAGTCCATTCAAGAAGCCGCGAGGGCTTTGGTTTTAATTCACCCTTTGTCTTCAGAAGATAGGTTATGGGTAGTGCAATTTTGGCAAAAGAGGGGATAAATTGTCTATAAAAGTTAGCAAACCCCAGGAAACTCTGTAGTTGCTTGCGGGTGCGTGGTGCGGCCCATTCCATTACAGCCTTGACTTTACCAGGATCCATCTCTATTCCCTCATGCGATATGCGATACCCAAGGTAGTCAATTTTGCTTTGGTGGAACTCGCACTTAGAAAGTTTGGCATATAGTTCAGCAGCCCTGAGTTTTTTCAGGATAGTTCGCACCAACTTCACATCATTGTTCATGTTCTCAGAGTAGATAAGAATGTCAACCAAGTAGACCAGCACCTCCTTGTACAGGTGCTCATGCAGTACTTCATTGATCAATTGCATGAACACAGCAGGGGCTCCCTGTAGTCCAAAAGGGAGCACCCTAAATTGGAAAGTTCCCAAGGGGCAATTGAATGCTGTTTTCCATTCATCCCCCTCTTTGATTCTCACTCGATAGTATGCCTCTCGTAAGTCCAGTTTGGTGAAAATTTTTCCCTTCCCTAAATGGGCTAACATGTCTTTCATGAGTGGCAAGGGGTACACGTTTTCCACGCAAATCGCGTTGAGGTTCCGATAGTCGACTATGAGACGAAAGGAACCATCTTTCTTTTCCCGGAACAATACTGGCGCCGCCATCCTGGGTCGGGCTGGTTGAATAAAACCCTGCTCTAAATTCTTATCAATGAAGTTTCACAGTTACCCCAGTTCTCGGGGGGGTCATGGGGTATATTTTGGGTTTAGGGAGATTCACCCTGGGCAGAATTTCAATGGTACAGTCCGTAGTTCTATGAGGAGGTAGTGCATCTGAAGCCTTTTCGCTAAAAACTTCACGAAGATCCCAGTACTCTTTTGGAATCTTTTCCTCCCCTTCAATGTGACCTATGGCCACTTCTGCCTTTTCGGGTTTTGTCCCATCCTCTAGGGGGTTTTCTTCCTTTCCTAATCCCGGATTTTTGGTGCAAATGCGCAAAACCCCCGTCTTCCAATTAACCCGTGGGTTCCATCTACGGAGCCAGGGTAGTCCAAGTATGAGGGGGCGTTCCATGCCAGGGGCCACAATGAACCTGAGGGTCTCTATGTGATTCCCCAACTGCATCTCAATTGTTTCAGTCACAAAAGTAGCTGGGGCCCCTCCCGCAATCGATCCGTCTAGTTGATAGAATGCAATGGGTCTTTTTAATGTTTTAAGCCTTAGGCCCATTTTCTCTACCACTTTCGAGCTGATTATGCACCTGGTGCACCCAGAATCTAATAAGGCTATATCTGCACCTGTGTCCCTGTGGACGGCACCCTTAGTTCTATGGGGTTGAGCATGGGGTCCTCGGTATGACTCACCTGATCACCGGAATCGGAGCCCGTTCCGCTGTCCTCTGCAGTGGTCAGAGTACCCAGCTCACCCTGGTTATGGGGAGCAAACTCAACGACTCCTCCTTCCAGAGCAGTTGCGCGAGCTTTCATGGGTGCTTTGTCAGCCTTCTTAGGGCCCGGGGCGGTAGACTTTGGCATTGGTTTGGAGAAGCACTTGGCAGCTCGGTGGCTTTCTTTTCCACACTTGAAACATGTGAAGGGCTTTGATTTGGGTTTGAATTTTGCTCTCCCCATGACCGTCTTTGGCGCTCTTTTGTGATAGGGAGAGGATGACAGATCTTTCGCGCCGCTTCCTTGGAGTCGGCTTCGGGCCAGCTCAATTTACACATCCTCCGCCACTATATACCAACACTGCAAGTCTTCGGGGACCCCCCGGGCTCTGCAGTCTTTGTATATTTCTTCATTTAGCCCATCTTTGAAACTCTCTAATAGGGCCGCTTCTGACCATCCTGTCATGTAGGGTGCTAACTCACGAAACTCTTGGGTGTATTGTGCCACTGATCTCCGGCCCTGCTGGATACCCTTCATTCTGAGTCTCGCCTTCCGCTCAGCTAGGTGGTCTTCAAACCGTCTCCTAAGGGCCGCCATAAACTGATTGTAATTTCTCAGCAGGGGGGAGTTGTTATTGTGGAGGACCACCATCCAGTCAGCTGCTACTCCTTCTAGAGCAGTTGTGATGCATCTCACTCAGGCTGCATCTGATAAATAATCTCCCCCCCCCAATCTTACATGTGGTTCCAGACTTGGGTCAGGAAAAGCTCCAAGGTCTTCAGATTTCCATCATATTTTCCAGTCAGGGGGGGAATTTTTGTTTTTTTCCGTTGGCGGGGCGGGGGGGGAACTGGCAAGGCTGGGGGCCCCTGGGCTGCTGCATCTCTCACTTGACCCCCAGAGGTTTGAAATGTTTCTCCTCCAGTTTCCTCTTCTCCACCCCCACATGCTGTTTCTCCTGGCTCTTCCCTGGGGTAATCTCCTCCCTTCCCCACAGGGAACCCATAAGACTCACGGCTTTTCCAGCTCTCTTCAACATCGCGAATGAGTTGTAATGCCTGTGCCAGCATGAGGCTTTCCTTTTGCTCTTGCACCCACGCTGCTTCCCCCTTGCGGGGTCTAGAGCTGGTCACTCCCCAGGGTGTCCTCCCCTGTTCCGGCAATCTTCCCACTCCTACCGACCATCTGGTATCCTCAGATTCCTCTCTCAGCCGCATTTCTTCCATCCTTTCGGTTGCCTCTCTTTCGGCTTGAAGTGAGGTCATTGCAGAGCCATACGCTCCCATCTGTTCTTCCTCAACCTCCTGATCAGACATAATTTTGGTTTCAGCCCCCTCAGTGTTTATCCGGGGTGGCTGGAAAGTGATTTTCAGCTTAATGTCAGGTATACTTCCTTCAAAATCTAGGAAAGAAAGAGCCAGACTCCATTGTTATGAAGAACTGTACTTTTACTGGTATAGAAATGAACGCAACCAAAGCAAAGCTGAAACTAAAGAGTATACGTGCGAAAACTGTATATACAAATCATCCTCTCCCACTGTCCATCGTAAATCACCCAATCCACAGGTCTTCAAGGGGTCAGGTGGAAGCACATCTGGCCGCGTCATCAATCAGGAATGTTATGACGGTTGACCCGATAACAGCAGTTTTGTTTTCCCCTTCTAGGCAGACTTTCATCTAAGTAAGGTTTCATTTTTGCCCCCGCATAGCCCACACACCCTCTCCCCCTTTCTATGGCAGCCAAGCAGTAAGGTGGAGGCTGACACTCTGTGACTTCCTGCAACATTTCAAGTGTTAAAGTCTGTGATTCTGTCGGGGGAGCAAAGGCTTGCAATCTGGAGGTATGAGCTGGGGAACTTCCAGTACTCCCAGTTCCTTTAACAGGAACAGTCTTTATTGGTTTTGAAGCCATCTTAAGCTTTCAATTTAATTTTTAATTTAATCAGCAACCAGAACAAAAATTTCACAAAGCCCAAAGATTTTTTCCCAATCGTTAGGTAGTGCCTTAAAATCCTCTTTCTTTCAATGCCAGAATTAGTTTTAACCAGGGGCTGTCAGCGCTAAACGAAACTTTCCTTTTAACTTTCACTTTCCACGCCCCATTAAGACTCAATCGCCATCTTGTTCTCACTTTCCCCTCTTAGTAGTTCCTCTCTCCCCTTTGCCCAGGAAGAAAGTTTCCGAGGCGCTAGACATCTGATTTTTGGCTGTTCTAGCAGCTTTACAGAGGAGCGTTCACAGAGGAGCGTCTTCAGCATCAATGGAGCCAACTGGAAGTTGGGGTTTTTCTTTCCTGAGTACTGAAAGGAGGCATACCTGACATTAAGCAAAGTCTGAAATTAACAGCCATCCCAGAAAAAATACCGTGGGGGGTGAGCAAAGAATCCCTGACCAAGACAGTGACCAGGAGGACATGGGGGCTGCTGGATTCACTACCTCCCAGCCATGCCCCAGCTGGGAAGCTTCAGAGTGGATGGCTGATTTACAGCTTGAGGAAAAGCTGGTGAGAGCCAAATGTTTGCTGGGTGTGGGGAGGTTGCCAGACCCGGACGAGAACCCCCAGGAGTAACAACTAACAGACTCCGATACACAGACACTGCCTGACAGGAAGAGCAGAAAGAAGACCTGTTGATCCAGGCTTTACAACTACTGAGAGAGGCTTGTGAGAGTCGAAGAACCCGTGAAAGATATGGAAAGCCTGCCCATGGATTGCCTTCCAGGGGGGAGGCTGATCGTCCCGGGGCCAAAATTGAGGCTTCTGCTTGCTTAGAAGAGAGACCCAAAGCCCAGGAAGAGGCAGTTCAGGCCTCTGGAACTCAAGTGGTGGCTGTGATCCAGGATCCCCCTGCTGGGCAGCATTGCCACGGGGGTGGAAAAAGCCCCAAATCCCCTTGCTACCAGTAAAATATGGGGGAGATCCAAAAGGACTGGGGTTCTTCTTAACCAAAGTGTGGAACCATATGCAAGAATGTGGGGAGGATTTCACCTCAGATGCCACCTGCATGAGATGCATTACCAGGGCCTAGAGGGGGTGGCAGCTGAGTGGATGGTGGGACTCCATAATGAAGATTCCCCTTTGATAAGAAATTATGACCAGTTTATGGCAGCTCTCTGACTGCGCTTTGAGGACCCATTAGCTGAGCGAAAGGGAGAATCAGAATGAAGTCCATAAATCAGGGGTGGAAATTGGTGGCTGAGAACACCCAGGAGTTCCGTGAGCTGGTGCACTACATGAGAGGGTGGTCAGAAGTTGCTCTGCTGGAAAGCTATAAGGATGGTCTCAATGAGGATGTCTACAAGGATTGCTGCTCCTGAGGGGCCCCTCAGGATCTGCAAAATTGGTACATGCTGGCTGCCGATGTGGAGATCGATTTGGCCAGAGATCGCTACTGCGGTGGCCACACCTGGAACAAGCCACCTTCCTCACCCCACAAGGGGGCTCCAAAAGCCACTGGGGGACCAGCAGGCTCCAAGTCAAAGCCCACTGCATGCTTCAGATGTGGAAAGGAGGCTGGTTGTTTCTCTAAGCCTGGACCCAAGGCAACCCCTGGTGGAGGGAAGAGAGACAACAAACCTCCCGCCAAGCCCTGCGAGACCGCCCTATAAGGGGTGGAAGTCATTGAGTTCATTCTCTCGAACCAGGGAGAGCTGGGATCTCCAACCCCCGCCGATGACAGCAAAACCGAAACTGATTGCGACGACATCATGGTAGGTCAGAGTGGGGGACCCATGACCATCCTGATGGAACAAAGCTACCATCGACCAGGGCCCACGGGAAGATGCTAGCCCTCCTAGATTCGGGGTGCACAAGGTGTGTCATCAGCCCTGAGATCATGGAAAAGATGGGTCTAAGACTAAGAATGATGAAAAGGCCATCACATTTTGTCAGCTAGACAGGTCTGGAGCTGGGGGGGCCCCAGCCCATTTTGTAACCAAACCAGTTGAGATACGGATGGGGGATCACCAAGAAACTCTGAGCTTTATTGTGGCCCCTGGCATGAAATGACTCCTTCTACTTGGATTGTCCTGGCTCTGAAAATGGAACCCGCACATAAATTGGAGGATGGGCGTGTTGCACATCTGCTCTAGCCAGCAAGGGAAGAGAGGGGGGGAGCCCCTATTGCATGGCCAAAGCAGCGAGTGAGTTGGTGGTGGCCACAATGGAACACATTGTGGGGCAGGAAAAAATCCCAAAAGTGTACTGGGACCTCTGGGAGGCGTTTAGTGAGAAGGCGTCAGATGTGCTGCTCCCCCATCGGCCTACCGACTGTAGTATAGAAATCCTTCTGGGGGTGAAACTCCCTAAACCAAAAATCTACCCCATGGCCCCTCGGGAGCTGGGGGAACTACGAGACTTTATTGATAAAAACCTAAAACGTGGCTTCATCCAACCAACTAGGCTGCAAGTAGCCACCCCAGTGCTATTCCGGGATAAGAAAGATGGGTCTCTTTGTCTGTGCATTGACTATAAGAATTTAAATGCCGACTTCTAGTTGGTGATGTTTGGACAAAGAGAGGGGTTGGGAAGCTAGCTCTGTTCTTTGCCCCTCTTTTCTGGTGCTGAAGTGATCCTGAAAGGATACACAAAGCCTGAAGGGAAGCGTATTGGAGTGGGGATACTCTAGGAGCAGTTTGGTGATAAGCGATTGCCAGTGTGATGGAGAGAAACCCCGTTGAGTCCAGCAATTGAGAGGCTGACATTTTTCAATGGGCCTCGAAGTCCTGACAGCCAGCAAAGTGGGAAGCAAGATCGAATGACAGTTCACGGTGAAGAGTAATGAGAGGTTAGTGCAAAAGAATTCGCGTTACAGAAGATGAGCAAGAAAGAAGGTTTGCACCTCATTGTGAAGATTGATTGATCGTAATCCAAGAAAGCAGCTAAAAAGCGGAGGTAAGAATGAGCGGAAAGTGACTGGGGAACGATCGATAGCCTGAAAAGGCAGGACATTTTAATGAACAAAATAAGAGGAGATAGCGATCCGGGATACATTCTGATTATTAGACTTCAGACTTTATATTTTGAACTTTGAAAAACTGAGAACTAAACCCTAGTTACAAGTTCACTAGTTCACTAGTTGCGAACTCTCTGCTTTACTAAAGATTAACAGATATTAAGAAGCAGCTGAAGTAACAGAAGTGGAGAGCGTCCATAACTCAGCAATTTTTCCGCATAATAAAGAGGACTGAGTTGATGGGAATTTTTGAGAGACTGAAACAGTAATAAGAAACTGATGAATTGGTGACTTTTTTCTGCTTTTTGAATCTGCTAATTGACTATCTTTTCTCTTTTCCTACTGGATATAACTTGAATGCTTTTTGGAAATCATTAACTTTATAGCTAATTGGTATTTACAACTAGATATATTCCATTATATACACTATAGATTTAAAGTATAACTAATTTCAACAGAGCTAAGTGGAAGTAATTTTGAACTATTACTTAACTTATTAATCTATTCAACATAAGGCTATTTAACTTAATTAAGGAATTGATTATATTTATTGCTATATATTAATTGTTTGAAAGTTCTAGGTAATTTATTCTTATAGATTGACACTTAAAAGTTTAATTTTTTTATTTATATATTTTATATATATACTTACATACAACCTAGATTTTCTGACTTTTATATTAATATTTATATATAATACTTATTAAGATTTACATTTACAACTTAAACTGTAAGCTACTGATATATTTACTGAATAGTGTTGTGAACATCGAGATTTATACAAATAATATAACAGCATAAAAATTTATAGCAAGTACCATATCATATTAACAGCTAACTTTTAAGGAAAATAATTTTAAGTTGTTCAATGCCAATTTGGGACAATATGTACAATATCCTTAAAAAACAGAAAGAGATACTAGAAGAGATGACTACTACAAACACCACAATAACTAAGACTGGAAAGAAGACCACGCTAACCCTAACACTCTCAGCAACAACAGCTTTTCCAATGACGCAAAAAACAATAGAAGGAATGCTGACAGCTGAGAAACAAAACACCACTTCGAATGTTAATATTCAAACCTTGCTACTCACATTGCAAGAATCAATGGTTAAACTCCAAGAAATAATGGTAAAGAATCATTTAGAGACAAGAGCTGATATTAATAAGCTGAAAGAGGAAATGGGGAAACTAAAAATGGAAATGAGATCAGACATATCAAAGCTTGATGAAAAAGTAGGGTCAATTCAACAAGCATTAGAAAAGAATGAACACACAATAAAGGAAGTAGAGAAAAGAATGGAACAAACAGAGAAGAAACTAGAAAAGGTGGACCCACAAATAAAAATGGAAAGCAAAGAAATGGAAGATTCTTTGATCTATATTGAGATGGATAAAGCTGTGTTGTACCTAAGATTCCAAAATATAATGGAAAATAATGATGAAGATCTGGAACTAGTGATGGCAGAAATTTTAGCCAAAGCACTAGATAGAGACAAGGAGGAAATGTTGAAGGAAATGGATGACATTTACAGGGTCAACACGAGTTATGCAAGAAAAAACAAGCTCCCAAAGAAGGTCCACATTCGATTCACGAGGAGGAAAGTTTGAGACATAATATACAAGATATCCAGAAAAGAAGCAATAATATATAAAGGAAAAGAGATTCAGATCCGCAAGCAAACCCCGAGAAGAGTAAGAGAGCAGAGAAGGGATTATAAATTCCTGGTTAAACACCTGAACAAAAGAGATATTATGTTCCGATGGCTGATTCCAGAAGGGATGCTAGTCATTTGGGAAAAAAGGAAAATCAAAATAGACACTCTGGAAAAAGCACAGGAACTTTATGAGCAACTGGCAGGATCAGAAGACCAAAGCAGCAGAGAAGATCTAGATTCAAACTCTCAAGAAGAACAAGACCAACCAAAAAATAAAGACGAAGAACAAGAAGTAAAAGATACCAATCAACAACAACAAGAAAGAGAAGAGCCTAAAACAGCAATCAGAACAGAAAGGGAAATAAGAGCAAACAGAAGACAAAAAACAAGATACAATTAGGGTTATGGAAAAAGAGGTGAAACTCTTATCTATTAACATAAATGGACTAAACTCAACGACAAAAAGAAAAAGGATTTTGGCAAACTTAATAAAACAAAATGCAGATATTATATGTTTACAGGAAACACACATCTTAAAAACAGACGAAAAATATTTAGATTGCCCCAGATTAGGGACTCTGTTTACGGCTTCTGCAGATCAGGAAAAAAAGAAAGGAATAGCCGTCTACATTAAAGAAGAGATAAAGGCAAACTTAATATTTGCAGACCCCAAAGGAAGAATTTTGGCAATAGAAATACAGATAATTTTTTAAAAAGAATTTATTAGTGGTAATTTATGCCCCCAATGACAATCAAAAAGAATTTTACAAGGTCTTATATGATAAAATTATTGAATTAGAAAGAAAAAATATTTGTATCATAGGAGATTATAATGTGATAACATATTATCAAAAAGACTACAATGAGGGAAATAAGAAGGGGGGGGGGAAGAGAACTACCCAAAATATATGTAGAAATGACCAAAGAATTAAATTTAATAGATATATGGAGAATACTACCTCCAGAAAAGAGACAATTTACTTTCTATCAGTCTATACTCCCATCAGTCATGGTCATGCATCGACATGACGTGGATGAGTGGAGAATTAGCAGAAGAAGTGACAGAAGTAGAAATTTTACTGAACTCGTGGGCAGACCACAATCCACTCAGAATCAACTGAAAGGGTAAAAAAAACCCAAGGAGAAGATGGACGCTAGATTCTCAATTATTGAAAGATGAGGAATTGATTAAGAAAATTAAGGAAGAACTAAAATTTTATTTTAAAGTAAATAATAACCAATATACAATGACCCAAAACTTATGGGATACTATGAAAGCTGTTATACAGGGAATTATAATATCCTATGTTGCAAAAAAGAACAAAGAAAAATATGCCCAACGAAACAATCTACTTCAAGCAATCAAAAAATTAGAGGCTAAATTACAGAACAGTCCACAAAATTCCCAATTACAAGAACAATTGATTTTTCATAAACACAAACTCAATTTAGTTGATCAGGAAGAATTGGTTAGAAACTTGAAGGCAACCAATCAAGTATACTTTGAACAAGCAAATAAGCCAGGAAGATGGTTATCTTATAAACTTTAAAAAAAGAGAGAGAAAAGAACCATCTACCAACTACAAGATGAAAATGGAGATTACCAACACACAATAGAAAAGAAAAAAGAGATCGCACATAAATATTTTGAGGATCTCTATAAGAAAGAAAGAGTAGATGAGGATTAGATTAGGGAGTATCTAAGCGAAAAAAGAACCTGAGAAATAAAAGACAAACTGAAAGAAACTCTGACTAAGGATATAACTATGATGGAACTAAATCAAGCAATTAGATCCCAGAAAAGTAACAAAACCCCAGGCCCTGATGGTTTTCCATCAGAATTTTATAAAGTAATAGAAGAACAAGTAGGACCAACAATGGTTGATCTATACAATGAGGTATTAACATCAGCTAAAATGCCGGATACATGGAGGGAAGCATTAATTTTGCTAATCCCGAAGGGGGATACAGATGCAAGACTGATACGAAACTATAGACCAATCTCTTTGTTAAACATAGATTATAAAATATTTGCTACTATTATTGCCAACAGATTAAAGAAAATTTTGAACGACTATATACACTTAGATCAAAATGGATTTCTTCCAAATAGACAAATCAGGAATACTTTAAGAATAATAATGGACAGTTTAGAATATTACGAAGCCCATCTGGAGAAACAAGTAGCCTTTGTTTTCTTGGACGCCCAAAAGGCATTTGATAACCTCAATTGGCAATTTATGATTCAACAAATTTATGTTATGAATTTTGGCACTAAATTTGAGAATATTATAACGGCAATATATTCGATACAAAAAGCAAAAATTATAATTAATGGAGAAAACACCCAAACTTTAAATATAGAGAAAGGAGTTTGTCAAGGTTGTCCTCTATCTCCTTTGCTCTTCATACTGTCACTAGAAGTATTACTAGAACGAATCAGACAAAATTCAGAAATAAAAGGATTGAAAACCAGAAATGAAGAATATAAATTGCAAGCATTTGCAGACGATTTGGCTTTTATTATTGAAAAACCAATAGAGAAAGGACAAATACTAATTAAGGAATTAGAAAGATATGGAGCTATAGCAGGACTGAAAATCAATAGATAGAAAACGAAACTTCTAGTGGAAAATTTAACAGAACTACAAATAACAGAATTGGAAAGAACACTTGGACTCCAAACAAGACAAATAAAATACTTAGGTATATGGTTGACAGCGCATTGCAAATCGATAAAGGAGAATAACTATAACAAACTATTACAACAAAATAGTTTTGTTGTAAAAAGATTTAGAACTATGGACTAACATACAACTGTCACTTTTAGGAAGAATAGCAGTCATAAAAATGTCTATATTACCAAAATTTCTATACTTGTTCCAGACCATTCCAGTTAAATTAGAAAAGACCTTTTTTAATGACCTTAAAAAAACAATAGCAAAATTTATCTGGCAGGGGAAAAACCCAGAATAAAAATGAAAGTACTACAAGATACGAAGAGGAGAGGAGGATTTGGATCGCCAAATTGGGAATTATATTATAGCGCAACAACATTAGTTTGGTTAAAAGATTGGATCAATTTGAAGAATAAAATAATATTAGCTATAGAAGGTCACGACCTGCAGAGAGAATGGCATGCCTTTCTGTGGGAAACAGGACCTACAAAACGACAATACTTCCACAGATACCTGATTAGAGATTCGCTAATAAATAATTGGATTAAAGTTAAAAAGAAACATTACATAAAAAATCCCAACTTGGTTATCCATAATGGAAGCGATGATCCACCCAAACAATTTAGATTTGAACAAAATGTTAAAATATAAAGACCTATTAGATAACCATGGAAAGTTAAAAATAATACAGGACATCCAAGAACAAGGTTCTTATCTCCAATTACAAAACCGATATAAACAAGATATAAAAGGTTATGGAATATATCTTAAACCACAACTAGAAAAAAATTTATTAGGACCAGACAAAAAAAATACAAAAAATACAAAAAAGGTATTTATAAATACCTTTTCGAAGTAGAACTGGAGGAAGAAGTAGTGAAAGGATGCATAATTGCATGGGGTCAAAATATTGGACACAACATAAAACTATCAGATTGGAAGAACATATGGAACAGAAACCATAAACTAACGAAATCAGCAGCATATAAAGAAAATGCATATAAAATGATCTACAAATGGCACTTCCCCCTTTGAGATTAGCGAAAATGTACCCTAAAATGAGCCCCATATGTTGGAAATGTAAAAAGAAAGAGGGAACATACTACCATATGTGGTGGTCCTGTCCTGAGGCTCAAAAATATTGGCTAAAAATTAAAGATTGGCTACAGGAAATTACTAACGAACAATTAGACTTAGAACCGGAACTCTTCCTATTGGGGATCTTCCCATATATATATATATATATATATATATATATATATATATATATATGTAAAGGGCACAAAATATCTAATACTACACATATTAACTGCTGCCAGGATTGCTTATGCTCAATGTTGGAAACAGTCATGTGAACCTGCAGAGAAAGTAGTCATACAAAAGGTCATGAATTGCGCATGAATAGACAAATTAATGCTGAGTTTAAAAGATAAAGAGACATCGATATTTTACAATGTGTGGGAACAGTGGATAACTGGATAGAACAGAGATAGATTGAAGATAGATAGTTACTAAGTATAAGTAATAGATAAAATAAGAATGTAAATATGCACAATTTAATTTTTGTAAATAATGCACAAATTATTGTCACAAGAAAAACACCACAATTAGCTGTTGTTGAGTGAAATAATTTTCTATGTTTTTAATGTAATAAAAGTTTAATAAAGTGTTTAAGGGGAAAAAAAAGAATTTAAATGCCATTTGTGTGGGAAAATGTCTATTCCCTCCACCTCATGAAAGACATGTTAGCCCACCTGGTCAAGGGGAAGATTTTTTCTAAGTTTGATTTATGGGAGGCTTATTATTGAGTTCAAATGAAGGAAGGTGATGAATGGAAAACAGCCTGTTTCCAGCTTAGGGTGCTCCCTTTCGGATTACAAGCGGCCCACACACTATTCATGCAATTGATCAACGAAGTGCTGCATGAGCACCTTTACAAGGGGGTCCTGGTCTACCTCAATGACATTCTTATTTACACAGAGACCATGGATGACCATGTAAAGCTGTCCTGAAAAAACTTAGAGTGGCTGAGCTGTATGCTAAGTTGTCAAATTGTGAATTCCACCAGACTAAAATTGACTATTTGGAGTACCGCATCTCGCATGAAGGGACAGAAATGGACCCAGAGAAAATTTGGGCAGTCCTGGAATGGGCGCCTTCACATACCCGCAAACAATTACAAAGCTTCCTGGGATTTGCTAACTTCTATCGACAGTTCATCCCCTCATTTGCGAAGATTGCCTTCCTGATTACTAACTTCCTGAAAACAAAGGGTGAAGCGAAGCCAAAACCTTCCCGGCCTCTCGAGTGGACTATGGAATGTCAGGTGGCTTTTGGAAAACTGAAGTGACTGTTTGCCACTGAATTGGTCCTTAAACACCTTGACATGGAGGCCCTGTTTGTCGTCCAGGCCAACGCCAGCGATGTGGCCATTGGGGCAGTGTTATTCCAAGCCAATGCTGAGGGAAAAATCTACAATCCTATACTTCTCGAAAATTATCTGAACCCAAGAGGAGATGGGCTATATGGGAGAAGGAGGCTTTTGCTGTTCGCTGGATGCTACTAACATGGAGGCACTTCCTGGAAGGGGCAAAGCACTCTTTCGAGGTGTGGACTGATCACAAAAACTTAGAGGCCCTAAAAATGCCCCAGAAGTTGTCACCCAAGCAAGTCTGCTGGGCCCAACACTTTAACTGTTTTAATTTCTCTCTGCGCTATCTTCCTGGGGGAAAGAACTTTATGGCAGATGCTCTCTCGAGACTACCTCAATATGATAGTGCTTGGGCAGAAGTGATTTGTCCGGTTGCCCCCTCGAAATAGCTGGTGGCCCCAGTAGTTACCAGAGCCCAGGTGAAAGGGGACCTAACCTTGTCCGGCGACTTGAGCAAGCAGTTAAAAGAAGCATTGAAAACTGATGAGTGGTTTTTAGCCCACTCCAATGAGTGTACACTTCGTGAGGGTCTCGCCTGGGTGGGAGTGAAGCTGTATGTCCCTGCCAGCCTGACGGGAGCAGTGTTACAACACGGCCATGATGCTAAAATCTCTGGACATTTTGGATTCGTAAAGACATTGCATTTAGTTAAACGACAATTCTGGTGGCCGGCTCTAAAGAAAGACATAGAAGCGAGCTGCCCTGTATGTGCGTGGCGAGCTGCCCTGTATGTGCGTCAGCGAAGAAGCCTCCTGGGAATCCCCCTGGGTTACTTCAGAGTGTAGTCAGATGGGGAGCCCTATGAAAGGAGATATCCATGGATTTTATTGTTGAATTGCCCGAAAGTGGGGGAAATAACGGTCATTTGGGTGGTAACTGATTTATTTTCTAAGCAAGTGCATTTTATACCATGTCACAAGATCCTTTCAGCTAAAACTCTGGCCAAACATAGATTACATGGAGTTCCAGAGCAAATAATCTTGGACAGAGGGGTTCAGTTCACCACCCACTTCTGGAAGGAATTCCTGGGGTTGTTAGGCCCAGGGGTTGTTAGGCCCAGGGGTTAAGATCCGCCCATCATCCTCAGACCAATGGGTCTTGTGAAATAACTAACTCGGTATTGGAACAATACCTTAGATGTTACATAAATTATCAGCAAGATAACTGGGTGGACCTGTTGCCGTTTGCAGAGGTCGCCTATGATAACTATACACAGCAGTACTGGTTTTCAAAGTGATCTCGGGTCAAGACTTTGTACTCATCCCAGAATTGCCTCAGGACAAACCACAAATATTTTTATTGGCTGACTGGATTGAACAGTCAGTACCTGGACTGTAACACGTAAGGCCCTGGATGAGGCTCACCGAGCCCATAAGAAACAAGCTGATAAGAAAAGAATACAGGGTAGGGATTACAAAGTAGGAGATAGAGTTTTCCTTTCCACCAAGTACCTGCAAACTACCCAAAAGTCAAAAAAACTTGGGTCTAAATATGTGGGTCCTTTCCCTATTGTATGCATTATAAACCCAGTTACAATGCAGTTAGAATTACCTAAAACCTTGCGGAGGATTCATCCTGTGTTTCATGTTAGTTTATTGAAGCCCGAGCATACGTTCCCCCTGTGTCCAGACCAGAAACCTCCTCCTGTCCCCATACTCATCAAAGGAGAACAGCATTTTGAGATTAAGGAGATATTGGACTCGAGGAAACATCAAGGGAAGATGCAGTACTTGGTGACCTGGAAACATTCCCCATCAGTTCAATCTGAATGGGTAAATGAGCAAGATATTAGGGCTCCGAGGCAGCTGCAATTGTTTCATTCCAAATATCCTGATAAACTATGGTTATGAGGCTGTACGTATGTTACCTGTTTATGTGATTTTCTGTTTCCCTTTATTCTGTTCTCTTTCGTCTCTTCTGCAGGTGGGAATAGCAATGTGTCAGCCTCTGCCTCTATATTGCTTGCTTGCTATGGCTTCCATTGTAATGGGGGAAGGGGGAAGCTGTCTTGTTAGTTGGGAGGGAGGAAGCAAGCTGGTGGAGATGTCTCGTAACAGGGAGTGAATTTCCCTCAGCACTTTCTCTGCAGCTGGGAGGCAGTTCTGATAACCAGTCAAGGTCAACCATCCTGGCATACCAGAAGGATGGAGCCATCTGAAGCTGCACCCCACATGATACCTTGGGGGGATGTGGATTGGTCAATCCTGAGTGATCCCTTGGGGGGAGGGTTTTGAGGATGTTTTCTGTAAGTGATTTTCATGCCAATTGCCTCAGACCTTGCTTTTTTTTAGTTGCATTCAGTTCATACTCAGCAAAAGTACCTTTCTCTATAAAAATGGAGTTGGGGTTTTTCTTTCTTGAGTACTGAAAGGAGGCATACCTGACACAATGAAAAAAAGAGAGTGAATAACAGTTTCAATGATCACACTGAGATTAACAACGCTAAAAATAGAGAGGTCAGAAAGAAGCAGAGAGGAAAAAAGAATAGATCAGCTGAGAATAGAGGGCAATCTAGGCAAGAAATGTTTTTTTAATGATTACATTGGGATTAACAATGTTAAAAATAGAAAATTCAGAGGGGAAAAATTGAATGATTACATTGGGATTAACAATGGGGAAACAAGGAAGATAAGAGGAGAAAAGGGGAATCGAACAGAAGAGAACAAAAGAGAGGGTAACTATAAAAAGGAAAAAAGAAAACAAAAGAAAATGGGTGGTATATTAGATGGATCAGGAGAAAATGGTTAAAGGGAGTAATTAATGGATAGGAGGAAGAGTAATATGAAATATATGTAAAGTAATAATGGTATTAACAATGGTATTAGGATTAATATTGGTGATTATATTATTTGAATAAGAAGAGATCTGGTAAAAGAAATTGAAATGAATAAAATTAAAACTATTGGGATTCTTACAATTGAATTTAAATGACAATATATCTGATTTGATGTAAAATGATTTATTTAGAAGGGGAAATTATTAGGATTGTAAAAATTGAATTATTTAAAATGAATTATAAAAACAAAGGTGAAGGATTGTATTGCTTCTGGTGGTGGATATATTTAGAAGGGATTAAAACATTGAAATTTAAACGAAGTGGAAATGAACAAAATTAAAACTATTGGGATTGTTAAAATTGAATTTAAATGATAACATAACTGATTTGATACAAAATGATTTATTTAGAAGGGAAAATTATATACAAGTATAATAATAGTCGCATAAATAATTCTGATAGACGCAATATTGATTATTATATTATTTAAATAAGATGAAGTATATTTTGTAACCCTGAAAGTGTAAAGAAATTGTATTAATACTGGGACTGTAAAAATTGAATTATAAAAAAGGAAGTATTTGAAGGGGAAAGTTGGAATGAATTTGAAATGGAAGTTAGGTTTACTTAAAAAGGGGGTTATTTTTAGATAAAGATGATGTAAAACAAATAAAATATATGCATAAAAGGGTAAAATAATGGATAAAATAGTAAGATAGGATAAAATTTGGTCCATCTTTGGGAAAAATTGATACTAAAGAAATAATTGTGAAAAATTAAATGATTGAATGACTGTGCTTAAAGTAAAGGGTTTCAATAGATTAAAAAATTGTGATAGGTGAAGATAAGGAGGTGAGGGCGGATGGTAATATTGATTATATATTCTATAAATAATATAGATAAAAGGGGGAAAGTAGAATATTGGCAGAAATTGGAGTATATATAGTAAATACGGAGAAAATAAGCTGTATGAATTTTGACTCGGTCAATACTCTATTCAGAAAATATGTATTTTATGTTTGTGTGTCTGAAAAAAATAAAAAATTGTTTTAAAATAAATAATACATGGCCAAATAATCGATACCAACTCAAGGTAAACTGCTCCAAATTCTATTGCAGAAAATACAACTTCAGCAACAGAAGGGTCAATGCCTGGATTGCTCTACCTGTCTCCTTTGTTACATCCTCAAATCCTCATAGCTTCAACCTTAAACTGTCTACTGTGGACCCCATTCCATTCCTAAGAGGTCCATAAAGGGGGCATGCATAAGTGCACCAGCAGGCCTACCGTCCCTGTCCTACTGTCCCCATTTATTTGTATTCATTTCCCTCACTCATGTCCATGTTCATATTCATACCTGCTATCTTTTACATGTTTGACAAACTAATAAAATAAATAAAATAAATCCTTGATAGACAGGTGATGGAAGAAACTCACACCTAGCCCACAATTGTAACTCGTCTTAAAAAGGGGATTTAAAGGATATTCTGGAAATTATATAGACCATTGAGGATTATTTTTCCAAGAAATGAAGAAAACACTACTCTAATTTACACATCCAATTCCTCTCCAAAAGAATATTATATAAAAGAAACTTAAATATTTATATTACTTAATTCTCAATGAAGTAAAGACATTTCATATAAAATGAAATTAAAGCATTTCATCTTAAAGTAAAAATAATTCTCCTTTCATGTAAATTTATATTTGTTTGTTTATATCCCACCTTTTATTATTTTTACAAATAACTCAAGGTAGTGAGCATATCCAACATATCTTCCTCCTCTGATTTTCCCTACAACAGTCCAGTGAAGTGGATTGGGTTGAGAGAGAGTGACTGACCCAAGGTCACTCAGCTGGCTTTCATGGCTAAGGCAAGATTAGAACTTGGAGTCTGATGTCTTAACCAGTAGACCAAACTTTAATAAACTGAATATTAAAATTAAATAACCCATAAGGCTAAAGCCTTGTTGAAAATGTATGGCTTCTGGAAAAGTTATGAGAAAACAAGATACAGTAATGGTCACCAAATCTGACAATTTAAAAAATTAATAGAAAGTATGTTTGTCAGTACTAAAGATGACCAGACAGTATATCTTAGAATCTAATTGCAGGAAGAAAAATATAATTATTTATATCACATTTTTGGCTTCTTGTTGATATTTAGTTGTTTGCAGGATATTGAACTAGATGGATCTCTTGTCTGAGTATGTTCTTAAGGAAAGAATTTGGGATCTCTTAGATCTACTAAAGGTTATTTATTCTATAGTAGAATCTACCATTGTAATTTTTAGATTACTTTAAACCCTTTTAAAGAGGCTTTAATTTTCATCTATTAACTATACCCAGCTTTTTAGGAAGAGAGAATGTATCTTTTTCATCTTTTTGTATTTTTAAAACTATTAAGTCTCCCCTTAATCTTACCTTTAGGCTAAATGTAACCAGTGGTGGGATTCAAATAATTTAACAACCAGTTCCCTGCTCTAATAACTGGCTGGGTAGGTGTGGCTGGGTAGTCATGTAACTGGGTGGGTGTGGCTAATTCAACATCACTCCCAGCCCCGCCTCCGGCCACTTGCCTCAAAGGCACAGGTGGGATTCAGCCAGTTTGGACTGGTTCAGGCTAATCCCATCACTGGCTAGCCCTGTCCCCACCCATTTTTTGGCCCATTTTGAAGTCCACAAGTCTTAAAATTGCCAAGGATGAATAGACCTGAGCTAGATGTTCTGATAAATCAGTGTTTTTCAAATTTGGCAACTTTTAAGATGTGTAGACTTCACCTTCCAGAATGTTGTCTGGGCAATTCTAGAAGTTCACACATTTCAGGATTGCAAGTTTGAAAAACCCTGTCAAAAATCGGCAAATTAAGATCCTTTTTAGGGATCTGTGCCTTGGTCTTCTTTAGAAAAAAAAAACATATTACAGATTACCCTGAGTAGCATTTCTATGAAGGAAGACTCTAACAGAAACATGCTTTATACATAAAAATATAGAAAGGCATCTAAGGATCACTAATCTCCCCACGAATAGAATAGAATAGAATAGAATAGAATAGAATAGAATAGAATAGAATAGAATAGAATAGAATAGAATAGAATAGAATAGAAAAGAATTCTTTATTGGCCAAGTGTGATTGGACACACAAGGAATTTGTCTTGGTGCATATGCTCTCAGTGTATATAAAAGAAAAGATACTACTAAATGAAAAAAAAAATTCAACAATATATGGAAAAAGAAATGACTTTCTTTAACGAGAACAAGAAAGAAGATACATAAGTAGGGGAATTTCCGGCAGCATCGTAGGACGTTGTGGGTGCTCTTTCTCAGAGCGGTAGCCCCGCGATTTTGTTAGCCGCTAGAACAGTGCAAAAACTGCTGTCTAGCGGTGAAGAACCTTCCCCCCCGGGAAAAGTGGGGGAAGAGAGCAGCCAGGTGCAGGGTAAAGCTCCCTAAGAGCCCTAGAATCAATTCTGGGGCTCGAAAGGTGAGAGCCCCCCAGGAACCTGGGAAAGCTCTGAAGCCGGGATGTCTCTGTCAAAAGACAGAGCGAAACGCTGCGACCACCCCTGCTGTGAAATGGATACAAACTGACAACTTGAAGCAGGCAGATCAAAACAGGAGGCTACATAATTGCAAGTACTAATAACTTTAATTCCACTGAATATTGTTTCTTTCTGAGTCTATAAGAGTGGAGACGAAGAACAAAAGGGAGAAAAAGATGGCACTGACTTGTTAAGACAAAAGAGACGAAAGTGAAACTTAAGAAGAAAGTTTTATTGACTTGTTAACTCATTAGCGCTTTGTGGTTAAAAGCCCTGCTCAAAATTTTTTGGATTTGAATTTGTATATTTGACTTTGTGACTTACAACTTAAAGATTTAAAGATTTTTTTTTCTTTCTCTCACTGGCTTTAAGAATTCTGAGTGTAAGATTTTAAAATGGCTTCAAAGCAGATAAAAATGGGGCTGTCTAAACCAGGGAGTGCGGGAAGCTCTCCTGCTCAGACTTCTAGGCTGCAAACTTTTTTGGCCCCAGCAGATACACAAGTTCAACCACAATCTCAACCACAAGCGCAAACATTTACATTTGAGATGTTTCAGGAAGCCATGAAAGAAATTAAAAAAGGATTTAAAGAAGATATTGCAACTGCATTTAAAGGAGTCTCAGACCAAATGGAAGAAATGAAAGACACAATTAAGACAAGAAATAAACACATAAGGGAAGACATTGTTTTTGCAC
>WNWU01013349.1:1661275-1740302 GCA_012654045.1 Ptyas mucosa | reverse complement strand
ATTAAAACTTCTGCAATTACAATTAAGTCCAAATTTATTACAGTCCTTAATAAAATATTCCAAATCACTCAGGTCAAGGCTTATTTCACAACCCAACACACCAGCATTGCAGTGATCTGTTTATTCTTCTCAAAATATTCCAATACAACTGTAGGTTACCTCCTCATCGTCGCTCATCACTTAGTTAACTGGCATTAAGCTGTTGGATGTTTTCTTCCAAAAGTTCAAAATCTTTAAGCACTTAAACAATACTTTTTAAGGGCCATCATCTCATCAAGCAGGGTTATTTTCCTTGTCTCCAGTCTTTCTTCTTCTCCTTTTTACGAACTCTTTTCTTCACTCTGATTCCTCTGCCTTTTTTAACTCCAATATAATCTTGCATTTTTTGAGATTGCATATTATAAAATTTTTGCAAAAGTATAACTTCTTCTGAAAGCAGCTCTTTAACTGCAGGTTGGACTTTGTAACAAAGAATTTGCATAGCCAAAGTCTCATCTGCTCCCAAAATTTCTTGCTCCTGATTCTGCAAAGCATCCATTTTGCTCTCCAAGAATACTGTAGGCTGTTGTTGTTTTTTTCCTTCTCCCAGCTCTTCAGTCAATCCCCCACTGCTAGATTGCAACTCAGTATTTCCATGTATTTCATTGTTTCCAGCTCGAAAAGCTTGAAATAAATTATCAATTTTTCCCAATAAAACAGAGGTAATTGAACTCAGAGCTTCCTCAAAATCAGACCATATATGAGGTTTAATTAACCCTTCTTTACTTTCTTTGCTTTCAAAAAGACCAGCCATCTTGCCCCCCTTCTTATTTCCCTTCCAAAAGGACAGGAAAAAAAAAAGTATATATAAAAAAAAGACCTCTTGCAATTTGTAATTTATATTACTGCTTCAATTATTATAATTACTTCCTTTCTTGGTTAATCCACTTTTCACAATAGAGTTTTACGTTTCAAACAGGGGCTTGTCAATAATTGCTTTTAACTTTCACTTCTTCACGTCCCGTTGAAACTCAAACACCATCTTGCTTTCACTTTCTCTGCATAAGGAAAATCTTTTAAAGAAGGTAAATCTTTGGAGTTAAAAAAAAAAGAAAATACTTGCTGTTTTATTCTTGCTGCTTGTGCTCCGCCAGCTTGATTCAAAAATATTTATTTAAAGTTGGTTGCTGGGATGGCCATGACATCTAGCTCTGCAAAGCAGAGACATCCAGGGTCCGAAGTACTGACAGGCTTAGCGGGGAGCTCTCATCTTTGAGCGCCAGATTATGGGTAAAATCTGGCGCTCTTAGGGAGCTCTACCCCACCCGTCTACTCACTTTCCCCCCCTTACCAGGAGGAAAGTTTCCAAACCGCAAGACAGCTGATAGTTGCTGTTCTTGCGGTTCTACGGAGCCCTGGGTTGGCGCTTCGGAAAGAAGCGTCCGGCGATGTCGCGGTCCCACCAGAAGTCCAGACCTATATCATTATTGAATACAGACTATAAGATATTTGCTAAGATACTTGCAAATAGGTTAATGTCAGTAATGCAAAAAATGATTCATACTGATCAATCTGGTTTTATACAAGGGAGACAAATAAAAAACAATGTAAGACAAACTGTTGATATATTGGAATATTTGGAAAGGAATAACCAAATCCCTGCAGTGCTTATATTTTTGGATGCTGAAAAAGCATTCGATCAATTGGATTGGCAATTTTTAACGAGAGTGATTTGTAGGATGCAATTTGGAAACTGCTTTATACAATCAATAAAAGCAATATATCAAGAGCAGACAGCTCAGATAATTGTTAATGGAAGTTTAACAGAAACTTTTAAAATTGAAAAAGGTATGAGGCAGGGATGCCCTTTATCACCACTATTATTTATATTAACTTTAGAGCTGTTATTGAATAGAATACATAATACAGAGGGGATTGACGGGATTAAAGTTAGAGATTATGAATATAAAGTACGAGCATTTGCAGATGATTTGGTTATGACCTTAACTCAACCAGTGGATTCAGCAAAGAGTTTGATGGATATAATTAAGCAGTATGGTCAAGTGTCTGGGTTTAAAATAAATGTTGGAAAAACAAAGCTGATAGTTAAAAACATGACAATAAAAAGTAAAGAGGAGTTACAAAAGGATGTGAAATAGTTAAAAAAGTCAAGTATTTAGGAGTTTATATTGCACCTTCTAATGGGAAATTGTATAAATATAATTATGAATTGATATGGCATAAAATTCACCTTGAAATGGATAAATGGAAAAAATTACAATTGTATTTGCTAGGTAGAATAGCAGTTATAAAAATGAATGTTTTACCTAGGTTTTTATTCCTCTTTCAAATGATACCAATACTGAAAAAGGATGCCAACCTGGAAGAATGGCAGAAAGGTATTAATAAATTTGTATGGCAAGGCAAGAAGCCTAGGATAAAATTGAAAATAATGCAGGATATACGAGAAAGAGGAGGGTTAAAAATGCCCAATTTAAAATTATATTATGAAGCAGCTGTATTATCAGCAATCAGTGATTGAATTAACCTAACGAATGGAAGGGTTTTAAATATTGAAAGGCATGATTTGGTTTATGGTTGGCATGCTTATTTAGTGTATGATAAAAAAGTGGATAGAGCTTTTAAGAGTCATATATTGAGGAATGCTCTACTGCGTGTCTGGAAGAAATATCAATATAAGCTAAATGAAAAGATACCTATTTGGACAGTACCAGGCATGCAATAGAGAATATGAGTATAGAAAGAAGACAGGATGTGACTACATATACTGATATTCTCTGTATGGAGAGAGGTATATTAAAATTAAAACCTTTAAATGTGTTGAAAGAGGAGAAAATAATACAAACTTGGTTTCAGTATGTACAATTACAAGCCAGATGAAGAAGAGATCAGAAAACTGATATTATCCAAAGTGATGAAAATCTAATAAAACAAATTAGAGATCAAAGACCAATGCACATAAAAAGATTGTATATTATACTGATAGAGATAGACTCGGAAACTGAACTAGTTAAAGATTGTATGATAAAATGGGCACAGAACTTTGAACAACCAATAATGATGGAAACATAGGAAAAAATATGGGTAAGAAATGTAAAATTTACATAAGCGCAAAATTTAAGGGAGAATTTTTATAAAATGTTTTATAGATGGCATCTAGACCCCAAAAAATTATCTTGTATGTATCCGAATATACAACCAAAGTATTGGAGATTTGATTGCCAGAATGCCACATATTTTCATATCTGGTGGACATGTCAGAAGGTTAAAGCGTTTTGGATAAAAATTTGGTGGATCTTACAAAATCTTAAAAAGAGGATAAAATTCACACCACAGCTGTTTCTGCTAGGTATAGTTATGGACTGTACAGTTATAGAGACTAATTTGATTTTGAACTTGATAACAGCAGCAAGGTTGTTGGTGGCACAATATTGGAAGAAGCAAGATTTACCTACAATCCAAGAATGGACAATGAAAGTAACAAACCTAGCGGAGATGGCAAAAATTTTGGCGTATATGAAGGATCAATCAAATGAAAGATATTTAAAGAACTGGAGAAGATGGATAGATTATATCCAAAATAAATATCGGAACAAGAAGTTACAGATAGGGTTTGGATAAGCACGTAGATATTTGAAGTGTTTTTAATTAATTAAATTGATAGGGTAAATAGGGAATTGAAGAATTAAGAAATGCTGAATGTTATAATTATTTAGACTAGGTTGGATCTTGATTATTGAATGTTATACCCTGTATTTGATCTGGGAAGGGGGGGAGGGAAGGGGAGGGGAAGAGGGGGGTGGGGGTGGATGGGAAGGGGTGTGGGGAGGGAAGAGGAGGGGGGGAAATATATAAACTCTTTGTAAAACTTTTTAATAAAAAAAAAGAAAGAAAGAAGATACATCTTTACAAAATGTGTAGGATACAATAAAGCATATATTAGAGGATTGACAATGACATATTTAGGAAAACGAAATAAACAGAACAGGCAAATGCAAAAGAATTTAGAGGAAGAATATAAGAGATTAGAGATGGAATTGCAAAAAAACCTGCACGACAAAAAAATTAAAAATTTGATGGATCTGAAAAAACATAAGATGAATTTAATGGAAAATGAAGAATTGGCGAATAAAATAAAAGCTACAAAGCAAATTTTTTTTGAAAATGCAAATAAACCAGGACGATGGTTAGCATATAAAATGAAAAAAGAGAAAGAAAAGAAATTAATAAGTCAATTAATAGAGCAAGATGGAAAGATATGTTATACAAGTGAGGAAAAGAAGAGAATAATTGAGAAATACTACAATGGACTGTACCAACAAGAAACAGTAGCAGGAGATGAGATAGAACAATATTTGAAAAAAACGGAACTGCCTAGAATAGTTCAAAAAACTATTAGAAGAAAGAATATCTATGATGGAATTAATGGAGGAAATTAAAAGACAGAAAAATGGGAAGATACCGGGTCCAGGTGGATTACCAGCAGAGGTATATAAAACCCTACAAGATGTATTAAGCAACATGGTGCTGCAAGTATTCAATGAACTATTACTTAAAGCTAAAATTCTGGACTCATGGATGGAGGCATATATAACTTTAATACCAAAAGAAGAGGCAGATCTGCAATATATAAAGAATTATAGGCTGATGTCTCTATTAAATGTGGATTATAAAATTTTTGCATCAATCATGGCCGAAAGATTAAAGAAATTATTAAACATGTTTATACCTTTGGACCAAAATGGCTTTTTACCAAAAAGACAAATTAGAGACAATATGCGAATTATATTAAATATACTAGAATATTATGAATTACATTCAGAGAAGCAAATGTTGTTTTTAGATGCACAAAAGGCATTTGATAACGTGAATTGGCAATTTATGACAAAATAGTTGAAAATGATGGACTTTGGAGACAGATTCATAGATATGATCCAAACTATATATAGAGACCAAGTGGCAAAGATGATGGTAAATGGTGAAATGACTGGGAAAATAGACATCAGAAAAGGGACAAGACAAGGATGCCCCTTTTCTCCATTACTATTTATATTGATATTAGAGGTTTTAAATAGAAAAGTGAGACAGGAAAAGGAAAAAAACGGAATGAGAATCAAGATGTGCAATGTTCAAGGAAGACAATTACCATAAACTGAAAAAACAAATTGAAATATATCTGGAGAAATGGAGAAATTTGCAATTATCATTAATGGGAAGAATAGTATTAATAAAAATGAATATATTACCAAAACTATTATTTTTATTTCAAATTATACCAATAAAACTGGAGAAAATATATTTTGAAGAGTTGAAGAAAATAATGTGGAAATATGTTTGGCAAGGAAAGAGAGCAAGGATCAACATAAAATGCTGCAAGATGCAAGAACTAGAGGTAGGTTTGGCCTACCGAATTTGGAATTGTATTATCAACTGGCAGTGTTAACATGGATTAAAGAATGGATTTTATTGAGGAATACAAGACTATTGACCTTGGAGGGCCATGATTTGTAACTGGGTTGGCATGCCTTTCTATGGCATGGGAAACAAAGGATACATGGATATTTCCAGAGACATTATATAAGAAATGGTTTGTTATCAGTGTGGGAGAGAGTGAAAGAAAAACATTATCTGAACATACCAATGTAGCTTTCTACAATAGAAGTGATGACATATCCAAATATTGTAAATATGGGGAATATTGTTAGATATATCGACATCTTGACAGATTGGGGAGAACTGGAACAAAAACAAAAACTAGAGAGTCAAGGGATTGAGATAGATTGGTATACAAGACTGCAAATACAATCAAGATATGAAGCAGATCGTAGACAATAAGGCTTTAACTTGGGGAAATCAGAACTGGATGAAATATTGACAGGAACAGATGAGAAAATGATTAAGAAATTATATAATTATCTATTGTGGATTAGACTAGAAGATGAAAAAGTAAAAGAAACAATAATAGCATGGGCAAAGAATTTTGGATATAGTATAGAACTGCAGAAATGGCAACAACTTTGGGAAAGAAACTATAAATTAACAATGGCAACAGCTTATAAAGAAAATTTGTATAAGATGTTTTATAGATGGCATATGCCACCAGAAAGATTAGCTAAAATGTTTAAAGATAAATCAGCTAAGTGTTGGAAATGTCACCAGTTGCCGGGATCATATTATCATATATGGTGGTTGTGTAAAGAAGGGTGGGTAAAAATACAGGCATGGTTAGAGGGAATGTTGCAGCAACATATAGAGTTAAAACCAGAGATATTCTTATTGGGAATTTTACCGGAGAATTATAGTAAAGAAAATACATATTTGATTATTCATATAATAACAGTGGCTAGAATTGTATTTGCACAAAACTGGAAAGCAGATAAAATCCCGTTAGAAGGAGAAAGAAAATTATAAAGAAAATTTTAGAATATGCAGAAATGAATAGATTAACATTGAGAATAAAAGATAAAGAGGAGTCAATGTATTTCAAGACATGGGATAAATTTTACGATTGATTAGAAAGGAAATATGAATAAGGGTATAGAGATAAAATAGATAGGGAAAAGATGGGAGAAAATAATCGGAAAAATAGAAACCCAGATGATACCTAGGTAAAAGGAGAAAGGGGAGGGGGGTTAAAAGGGAAAAAGTGAAATTATTATAAAAATGTACACAAATGATGAAATAGAAATAAATATTAATCAAATAAGAAATTGAAATGAGAATAGAGATAAATAGAAAATCGGGGCTGCTTGAATACCATTCTAGATTGAACTGAAAAGGGAAACAACAAGAGAGAGGGGAAGGAGTAGAGAGAGAGGAAGGGAGAGGAGAGGAGAGGGAGAGAAAGAAGAAGGGAAAGGAGAGGAAGAAAAGGGAGGAGAGAAAGGAGAAGGAGAGAAAGTTAGAAGGGGGGAGAAGAGAGGAGTGGGGGAGGGAAGGGGAAGTAGGAAAGAGAAGGAGAGGAAGAATAAAGAAAGTAGGAGGAGAAAGAGGAAGGAAGAGAAGGGAGGAGAAGAAGAAAGGTTGTGGTAAAATAAAGAAGGGTAAAAGAGCAGCTCCGTATAAGCAAAAATTAAAAATGAAAGTTAAAAGATAAGATGAATGAAAAATGATGGATAAATGACTGTACATGTAAATGTGTTTATGAGAAATAAAAATAAAAACTTTTTTGGAAAAAGAAAAGAAAAGATACATTTGCCAAGAATCATAAGGTACAACACTTAATGATAGTCATAGGGAACAAATAAGCAATCAAATCATATTAGGAAACAGTCACTATAAATCGTAAGGATATTAGCAACAAGGTTACAGTCATACAGTCATAAGTGGGAGGAGATGTGTGATAGGAACGATGAAAAGATTAATAGTAATGCAGACTTAGTAACTGGTTTGACAGTGTTGAGGGAATTATTTGTTTAGCAGAATGATAGCATTTGGGGAAAAACTCTTTTTGTGTCTAGTTGTTCTGGTGTGCAGTGCTCTATAGCGTTGTTTTGAGGGTAGGAGTTGAAACAGTTTATGTCCAGGATGCGAGGAGTCTGTAAATGTTTTCACAGCCCTTTTTTTGACTCGTGCAGTATACAGGTCCTCAGTGGAAGGCAGGTTGGTAGTAATCATTTTTCATGGACCATAATTTATGAGAAGTAGTTCGCAGTGATCTCAACAGAAGTTTTCCTCAGCTCTGCTTTGCCTGAATATGCAATATCTATGCTCTGTCATTGAGCTGTGATCATTCTGGCCCTAAAAATAGACACAAAGTTCTCTCAGTCACAAGGATTGTCCTTCATTCTCTTTATGGGACCCTAGTATGGGACCCTAAAAATAGACACAAAGTTCTCCCAATCATAAAACTGTCCTTCTCTGTCTTTATTTATATTCTGGAATAGTCAGATAATGAGGAAAAGCTGAGCAGGAGAGATACATGGACAGACATTATTATTGATCTGATTTATCCTAGAACTGTTATCACTGGAAAAAAGGGACTTTTATGCTGATACTTAAGATTCCTTCTCTACCCCACCCCATTATTTGGGGGGGGGGGTCCCTTGGTTTTCCTCCCTCCTTTCCTTGATTTCTTTCCAAAGAGTGTGCTTGTTGTCCAACTAAATGTGCTAGATGTATGTTTTAAAGCACAACCTGTTTTGCAAAGAGATGTACTGATATGAGGAAAAAGTCCAAGGGGATGTAAGGATTTTTGATCCTCTTTCAAGCTTAATTTTTCAGAATTGGTTCTAAAACTGGACGTGAAGCTTATTAGTACAGAAATTGTAATTGGAGCACAGAAGCAGAGGCTTTAGGATGACAACATTATGGCAATTCAAGTTTTTGATGACGTTTTCTTGTTTTCCTTATTTTCATATCTTGGCTTTAAATCAACTCAAAGACATTAAATTTGTTTATATGGGGTATGGGAATTTATATCATTTTCCCCCACAAAGTTTTGCTATAGTCCAGGTGTTATTGTGCTTAGTAGGGGATTTTATACTATTTCATATGGTCGTGTAATAATTCAAATTCAGAAGGGGGAATATGTTTTGAAGTGAAGGCTCACTTTCTGTTTGCCAGCAAATGTTTAAAAGATTTCTGCAGAGGGGCAGGAAAAAGCACAATGGATGTGAGGTATTGAGAGGTCTGAAGTGTGTGCCCACACAAGCTACGAATTTCACTTCCCCTTTCAAATCCAGATTGTTGTACAGCTTCAAGAGAGGTAATTGAAAACAAATCAACATTGTCAACTGCATACAAGGAAAACTTATGTAAGATGTTTTACAGATGGCACTAAGCACCCAAAAGACTGGCAAAAATGTTTAAAGATAAATCAACTAAATGTTGGAAATGTCAACAGACAACAAATGTCAACGTACTATCATATGTGGTGGACATGTGTGGAAGCAAAAAGATATTGGGCAAAAATTCGTATGTGGCTCGAGAAGATGACGCAACAACATATTGATTTAAAACCAGAACCTGTTGGGGATCGTACCAGGAATTTATAGTAAAGAAACCGTATATTTGATTATTCATGTAATAATCGCAGCTAGAATTGTATTTGCACAAAAATGGAAAAGCGAAGAGATCCCTATAGATGAAAATGTGATTAAGAAAATATTAAAATGTGCAGAAATGAATAGATTAATGCAATTCAAGGAAAGGAAGAATCAGATTATTATAATATATGGGAGTTATTTTATCAATGGTTAGAGAATAAATATGAAAGCAATGTATTGTAAAAACAGATAAGTAGAGAAGAGAAATGTTAGGTTTATGTTACTTTATCAGTATTATTACTATTTAGTATTAATATAAGAATGAATGTAAGAAATGAATATGGTGATAAGTTAATTGTTAAGACACAATTTTTTTTATACCCAGATGATACACTGTTAAATGAAAGATGGAATGTTTGTATTAAAAGAAAAAGAGAGAGGGGGGTAATTGAAGATTTGAAATCTTTATTTTTTGGGCTGTTTTTCGACCCTTTTTCAGCTGTTTTCAGGCCATTTTCTAGGCTGTTTTGGGGCCATTTTCCAGCTGTTTTCAAGCCATTTTCCAGGCCATTTTTTCCTGACCATTTTCAGGTTTTCAGGCCAGTTGGGGGCTGTTTTACAGGCCGCTTTGGATGTTCAGTTTTAGTAAACAGAGAGGGAAATTGTACCTTTTTGAGGCCTTTCCCTCTCTATTTATTTACCAGTACTGAACAGCCAAAATGGCTGAAAAACGGGAAGGGGTGGGGCCAGCCAATGGTGGGATTAGCCAGTTTGCAAAACTGGGTAGAATTTTAACAACCGGTTCACCTGAACCAGTCCGAACTGAAGCCCACTTCTGAATGTAACCCTTATATAGCTCTTCTTCTGAAATGCTTCAATAAATAACTCTCCCTATTGTAGAATGGAATGGAACGGAACAGAACAGAACTGGAAGTGACCTTGGAGGTCTTCTAGTCCAGCCCCCTACTCAAGCAGGAAAACCTATGCCATTCTTCGTGGAAGAAGGGGGGGATTTGGAGTTGTCACATTTAGTTCTTTTCTTTTGTGCCCTAAGTATCCAATTTCTTGCCTGGTCCTTTTTGTATAAACTTTAACCTGATTTAAAACCATTGCCTGGTGCCAGGAATGCCTGGAGAAATCTCACACCTTGGCAAATGAAAGGGAAAGGGGGAGGGGAAACGAGTGGATTGTAAAATGACCCTGAGAAGCTCTTCGTATCTGTTTCTCAGAGAGGCTGGCACAATTCATCTTCACACCAGCGGATTGGTCGGAATCCACATCAGAAGTTGGGGAGGGGGTTCCTAATTTCCTTTCTCCTGAACTGCATGTCCTGCATCCCAGAGCCTGCTTTGAGTTTTCACTTGCTTTCATCCCTTTCAATAAAAAGTTCCTTTTTAAATACAAAGTTCTCAAGAGTTTGTACTTTCTTGGAAGGGGGCGAGAAGCCAGTTCTTACAGACTGTCTAGTCTCTTATAAACCTCCAGTGATGGAGTGCCCACGATTTTTAATTTTTTTTATTGTTTTATTACTACACATTATGACAAACACATAACATACAACATATAAATATATCCTCTTTTTAACAAGTGTTTCTTCGTAGTCACTGTGACTTCCCTCTCCCCCAATGTCTCTCATATTGTTTCATTTTCTTCATTGTTCCCTTTTTGATTGATTACAATGTATTTTCTAAACCTAATAGCCTTAATTTTATACATTTCTATATATTTGTTTCAGATGCCTGAAAAACCCATTAATGTTTAACTTTTCACACACACACACACACACACACACACACACACACAGTTTTCTTTCCTTTTTGTAGGCTTTATGTGTATTTCTCTTTAGCCAGGTTCTTCCTACGTAAACCAAGGTTTTTATGCAGCCCTAGTTCAGTGAAATCACAATCCACTAGTTTCTAGGCTCTTTTTTCTGGCAGCCAGCAAACACTCTGCTGCCCATTGGGAGACTAAGGAGACTAAGATAGATCTATTTCGGATTTATAAGTCCTCATCAGTTAGCCACACCCTCATCCCATGTATCCTCCCTATAAAGGTACAGTATACAGTATACAATGAAAGTGCTTTTCTTCCCATTGCACATTCCTATTGCTGCGTGGCTCTGCAATATGCAATGGGAAGAAAAGCACTTTCAGGCGGCAGCGCTGCAATCCCCAACTCGAATCCAAAATGGTTCCCAGTTCCCCCACCTGAAATGCCCGCCACCTGAAATGCGGCTCTGAAAATTAGATTGGGGAATCCAGGCAGCAGTGGCTGGAAAGGAGGGGCGTTTTACTTTAGGAGCTCCCGTTCGTCTCGGCTTGGCTCCTGGGCGCGGAAAGGGTTTAGGCGGCGGCGGCGGCAGCTCCTCACATTGCTGGGGAGTGAAGTCATCGCAAACATTGTCTGCCTTGAGCTGCCCACTGGGCGGCCAGAGGGGTGACCAGCTGCAAATCGTGGCACCTGTCTCTTCCCCGAAGCTGCCGGGCGGATTCCCACCCCCCAGACTGTCCCGAAGAGTTTGTTCCTCAGGCTGTGCCCCGACCCAGATCCCCGCCGCCTGGAACTGCCCAAAAATGGCTGAAAGGTGGGGGGCAGTGGGTGGGGTTACATTCAGCATATAAGATGCACCCAGATTTTCACCCCCTTTTGGGGGGTAAAAAGGTGCGTCTTATGCACCGAAAAATATGGTGTGTATATGTGTGTGTGTGTGTGTGTGTATATATGTTACATATGTATTTTATATTTTATCTTCTCCCCTATTTGTGTTGTTCTTTATTTCTGCTCTCAAGCCATTCATACCATTTGTTCCAAATTGTATAGTAATCTGTCTCTTCTTTTTCTTTAATTTATTTTGTTAACTTGTCCATCTCAACTTGTCCATCTCTTGTCTAAATTTTTTTTTATCATTTCTTTATCTTGTTGGTGTTTCTTCCTGTTTCCATTTTTGTACATGTGTTATTCGAGCTGCTGTTATGATGTGTAAAATCAGATATTTTATTTCTTAGGTATATGTTCTCGTAAATATTCCCAGTAGAAATGTTTCTGATTTTCTTTCTATTGGTTAATCTGTTATTTTTTCTAACCATTTCTTTATATTTGTCCAGAATTTTTTCACCACCAGGCATGTCCACCATAGATGGTAATAGGTTCCATGGTTTTTTTTACACTTCCAACATGTTGGAGCATTCTTTGGGAACATGTTTGTGATTCTTGTTGGTGGTAAATGCCATCTATAAAACATCTTCAACTGGTTTTCCTTGTATGCCACTGATAATGTTAATTTTGAATTTACTTGCCATGTTGTTTCCCACTTCTCCAAATCTATTGTATAATTAAAGTTCTGTGCCCATTTTATCATTGAATCTTTCACTATCTCCTCTTCCATTTTATAATTTAGTAAAAAATTGTATATCTTGCTAATTAGTTTTTCATCTGTCCCTAATATAATTTTTTCTAATTCGTGATGTTCTCTTTCACATTGTGTCTTCTTTATGTTTGGATTGGATTTGTAAATATATCCACCAATCTATATCTCTGTTCAAATCCAATTCCTTCTTGTTTTGATTTCAGTTTTCCTTTTTGGTCTATTAGGTCTTTGTATCTAATTATTTTATTTAATTCTGTTAAATTTGGGTGTTTTAATATTTCTGTCGGTGAAAGCCA
The DNA here is from genome assembly GCA_012654045.1 of Ptyas mucosa. Lineage (NCBI taxonomy): Eukaryota > Metazoa > Chordata > Lepidosauria > Squamata > Colubridae > Ptyas > Ptyas mucosa. The sequence continues at coordinate 1,727,652 of WNWU01013349.1, read as the reverse complement.
AATTTTCAACCAAATTTGTAATAATGCATTTCTTATTATATGTCTCTTAAAGTACCTATGTATTTTATATTTTCCATCCCAGATGCAAGCGTGCCCTCCTACTTGTAGATCATGGCCTTCTATTGCTAATGTTCTCTAATTCCTTAGTTCTATCCATTCCTTTAACCATGTTATGCCAGCAGTTTGATAATATAATTCCCATTCTGGGAGTGCTACTCCCTCTCTGTCTTTTGTATCCTGTAGAAATTTAAGTTTGATTCTTGGTCACTTTCCCTGCTATACAAATTTGGTAATTATTTTGTTTAATGTTTCAAAGAACTTTTTTTCCAATTTTATTGGTATAACCTGGAAAAGGAATAGCAGTTTTGGTAGAATATTCATTTTGATGATGATGGTGGTGGCAATCCTTTCCAATAATAATATCTGCAAATTTTTCCAACTATCCAAATGCTTTTTAATCTGTAATATTATTTTGTCATAGTTATCCTCTTTGATTGAAGAGCCTCTTGCCGTTAACCAAATTCCTAGATATTTTATTTTCTTGGTTACTTGAATTTGAGTATTAATTTCCAAATCTTTTTCTTGTTTCTTAGTAACAAACCAAGTTTTTGGTTATTAGTTTTGATTTGTTTTTGATCTTAAGTCCCACTACTTCTCCAAATTCTTCTAATTTCTTAATTAATTTTGGCCCTGATTCTAGCGGTTCTTCTACTATGAACACCATGTTATCGGCAAAGACCTTTTATTTCTTGATCCTGTCTAACATTTTTCAGGAGCATCTCCAACGTTAATATATACAAAAGTGGAGAGAGTGGGCATCCCTGTCTTACCTCTTTTGTTGTACTAAATTGTTCTGTTATATCGTTGTTCATAATTTCTCTTGCCATTTGTTTTGTATAAATTTTCCCTACCATTTTTTCAAATTTTGTCCCAAATTGCATAAATTTTAGTTGTTCCATTACAAATTTCCAATTCAGATTGTCAAATGCCTTTTGGGCATCAAGGAAAACCAGTGAAGCTTGTTTTTCCGGGTGTGCTTCATAGAATTCTAATGTATTTATTATTATTCTCATGTTGTTTTTGATTTGTTGCCCTGGAAGGAATCCATTTTGATCTGGGTGTATATAGTTATTCAATTTTTTTTAATTCTTTCAGCTGTAATTGCTGCAAATATCTTGTAGTCTGTGTATAATAAGGAAATTGGTATGCAATTCTGTATTAAATGCTGGTCTGTATCATCTTTAGGAATAATGGTTATTATTACCTCTGTCCAAGTTTTGGGATTTTTGTATTTTCCAGAGCATCATTGTATAATTCTAACATCATTTCTCCCAATATTTCCTGTGAATTTTTATATAATTCCACCGGTATCCCATCCGGACCAGGTGTTTTGTTAGTTCTATTTCCAGTTTAGTTATTGATCTATTTAGTATTTCTAAAGGCAAGCTGTTTCACTGATTAATTGTCCCCACTTTTATGAAGTTTCACCTTAATTCCAGGTTGCTTCTCTCTTTGATTAGTTTCCAACCATTGTTTCTTGTCCTGTCCTCTGGTGCTTTGTAGAATAATTTGACCCCCTTTTTTTTGTGACAGCCCCTCAAATACTGGAATACTGTTATCATATCACCCCTAATTCTTCTTTTCTTTAGACTAGCCAAAGCCAAATCCTGCAGCTGTTCTTCATGTTTTAGTCTCCAGGCCTCTGATCATCTTAGTTGCTCTTCTCTGAACTCTTTCCAAAGTCTCTTGTGACTTAATTATTCTAAGAGCTCAATAGAGGTCAGTGTAAACTTCTTTTCAAGAATTATTTACTGCTGTATATCTCTTCCCTGAGCAACCCTTGATAAGCAACCAAAGGAACCATTAAGAATATACAGTTGCAAGAAAAAGTATGTGAACCCCTTGGGATTACATGAAGTTTTGCATGAATTGGTCATAAAATGTGCTCTGAACTTTATCTAAGTCACAACAATAGAAAAACACAGTCTGCTTAAAATAATATGACACAAACATTAGATGTTGCCATGGTTTAATTGAACATAACATGTAAACATTCACAGTGCAGGGAGAAAAAGTATGTGAGCCCCTAGCCTAATGACTTCTCCAAGAGCTAATTGGAGCCAGGAGTGAGCCAACCTTGACTCCAATCAGTGTGATGATATTGGATGTGCTGGTTTTCCCCTTTGTTGAAAATATAACAAACAAGATTTACAGAACTCATAAAAAATTGGAAACATATTGTTCTTATAAAGCCCTCTTTTACTTAAATATAGATAATTGTGATTGATACTTATTAGAATTGATTAAAAACTATAGCGATACTTGTTTAGCAATAATAAAATAGCATATAAAATAATATATAGTAAGCTAGAATATTTGAGATCTACATAATCATAGTGACTTAGAAGAAATTATTGGGAAGTAATTAAATTTAATTAAATTTGAACAAAAAATTTTTTTATTTGTGATTTTAAATAAATTAAGTATTATAATTATTAACTATTAAGTATTAAGAATTGATTAAGTTTGTGATTATTTAAACTACATATCTATACATATCTATACATATTTATATCTATTTATACCTATAATATTTATAGGTATAATATTTACTTATAGTAACGTATATTAGTATTATATTGTAATATTTATATTATATTTAAACTTATAGTACTGCTACATTTTTATGAAGATTTTATAGAGATAACTAACTAGTCAAAGGAAATTTACTTAAAGAAAAGAGAAAAAGATAATTCAAAATTTTGGATGGTGATTTGGGAGAAAGTTGATAAAATATTGGAGGAACAATATAGAATTTTGAAAGAAATGACGAGCACTACTACAACAATGTTGAAAACGGGAAAGAAAACAACATCAATTTTAGCAGGAACATCGGCCTCCCCGGTATCACAGAAAACATTGGAGGGAATGTTTGCATCAGAGAAGCAACCCAGCATGCCTGGTATGCCAACGATGCAAGCTACATTAATGACAATCCAAGAAACAATGGTTAAACTACAAGAATGCATGACCAGAAATCATGAACAATCTAGAAAAGATATGGATGAGGTAAAGAGAGAAGTTAAGAACGACATTCAAAAGATTGATGAAAAAATGGACTTGATACAAGAAATTATTCAAAAAAATGATCAAAGAATAAAAGAAATAGAACAGAAGACTGAATTGACAGAAGGAAAGCTGGAAGCATTGGATACAAAAATGACAGGATTAAACAAGGAACTCGAGAATACAGTAGCGCAATTGGAAATGGAAAAAGCAGCATTTTTCCTACATTTCCAAAATGTAGTGGAAGAGAGGGAGGAAGACCTGACGATGATAATGGCAAAGATGATAGTTGAGTCTCTCCAAAGAGAAAGGGAAGAAATAATAAATGAATTAGATGAAGTGTACCGGGTTCACACAAATTACACTCGGCAACACAAACTCTCTCAGGAGGTACATGTAAGATTTGTAAGAAGAAAGGTGAGGGATATTGTATACAAAATAACGAAGGACGAACCTATGTACTATAGGAATAAAGATTCGCAGAACAAAGCGAGGGAATTATATGATCAAATGACAGGAAATGAGGTAACAAGTGATAGTAAAGAAGAAGGAGGAAGGAATATAAAAGGAAAGCAGAGACGGGAACGTGAAAAAACTCCACCACAAGGAGGAAAAGAAAAAGAAGGAGACACTCAGGAGGAAGGAGGAGTGCAAACAAGAGGCCAAAAAAAAGAACAAGAAGAAACAAAGAAGAAACAACAACAGGAAAGTCAGTAAGAAATGGAAAGAACTCTAAAAATTTTGTCAGTGAATGTAAACGGACTCAACTCACCATCCAAACGACACTAAATTTTCAAAAAGATTCTGAAACAAAAATTGGATATAGTGTGCCTCCTGGAGGTACACGTAAGAAAACAAGACATAAAATATATACAAAATAAGAAATTAGGTAAAGCATATTCATCTTTGGCAGAAGAAAAAAAAAGAGGAGTAGTGGTATATATAAAGGAAGGAATAGATAGCAATATAAGATATATGGATACTGAAGGTAGAATAGTGATGATAGAGTTAAGACTTGATTTCAAAAATATATTATTGGTAGTAATATATGCACCAAACAGTAAACAATTAGAATTCTATAGAAAAGTGCATGAGAAAATTATGGATCAAAAAATGGAAAATGTATGTCTGATTGGAGATTTTAATGCTATTTTAGATGTGAGAAAAGATTATAAATGTACCCAGCAAAATAAAAATAAGAAAAATGTATTACCCAGAACTTTTACAGATATGGTGGAAGAGTTAAACATGATAGATAGTTGGAGGTTCTATAATCCTGAAACCAAGCAATTTACATATTACTCGAACCTGCATAAGTCCTGGTCTAGGTTAGACAGCATATTAATGAGGGAAATAGAAGCGGTGGAAATTCTACCAAATGAGTGGGCAGATCACAACCCATTAATGATGATGTGGAAGGGGCAGCAGAGAAAGAAAAATAGATGGACAATGAATACTCAGTTAATAAAAGAAAAAGAATATAAGAAATATATGGAAAAGGAACTAGAACTGTTTTATAAGGAGAATATGAAACAACACACCTCCCTACAAAATTTATGGGACACAACGAAGGCATATGTAAGAGGCCTTACAATAGCATATAATGCAAAACGTAGAAAAGAGAGAGAAAAAGAATATAATAAATTACAAGAAGAAATTCAAAATTGGGAGAGTAAATTGCAAGGAAAACCAGGAGATGAACAAACAAGAGTAAAATGGATAGTGGCAAAACATAAGTTAAATATATTAGAACAAGGGCAATATGTAATGACTCTAACATATATAAGGCAGAATTATTTCGAACACGCAAATAAACCGGGGAGGTGGTTGGCATACAGGTTGAGAAAGGAAAGAGAAAAAAGAACAATTCAGAAATTACAAGATGAGGAGGGGAGGATCCAACAAAGTATAGAGAAGAAAAAGGAAATAACACTCCAATATTACCAAAAACTTTATGAGAAGGATATAGTAACAACGGAGGAAATTGAAGATTACTTAAAAGGAAAGGGAGTACAAACATTAACGGAGGAAGAAAAAGAATTATTAGACAGGGAGATTACGGCAGGTGAATTAAAAGAAGCGCTGAAAAGACAGAAAAATAATAAAACTCCGGGGACCGATGGTCTACCAACGGAGTTCTATAAAACATTTGGAGAATTATTAAATGGAATATTATTAGAAGTATACAATGAAGCCCTGATGGAGGCAAAATTACCAAACACATGGAAAGAAGCGTACATCTCCCTAATACCGAAAGAGGGGGCAGATGCCACATTAATAAAAAATTATAGACCGATTTCTTTGTTGAACACCGACTATAAAATTTTTATGAGTATAATTGCTAATAGGCTGAAAAAAAATTACATAACAAAATACATCAGGACCAAAATGGTTTTTTACCCACAAGACAAATAAAAAATAATTTAAGGATGGTAATGGATGTTTTAGAATATTATGAGATGCATCCAGAGAGACAGGTGGCCCTGATCTTTCTGGATGCAGAAAAAGCGTTTGACCAAGTTAACTGGCAATTTATGATATTGGATGTGTTGCTGACAGCTGTCCTGCCCTTTAAAAACACACACCTGTTTTGGGTTTACTGGTTTCAAGAAGCACTGTCTTATGTGAACCATGCCTCGCAGAAGACCTACGATCAAGAATTGTTGACTTGCATGAAGCTGGAAAGGGTTATAAAAGTATCTCCAAAAGCCTTGATGTTCATGTGTCCACGATAAGACAGACTGTCTACAAATGGAGAAAGTTTAGCACTGTTGCTACTCTCCCTAGGCATGGTCGTCCTGTAAAAATGACTGCAAGGCACAGCGCAGAATGCTTCATGAGGTAAAGAAGAAGAGTGTCAGCTAAAGACCTACACTCCTAGAGTGTCAGCTAAAGACCTACAGAAATCTCTGGCACATGCTAACATTTTTGTTGACACATTTACAATAAGGAAAACATTAAACAAGAATGGAGTACATGGGAGGACACCCTGGAGGAAGCTATTGCTGTCCAAAAAAAAATATTGCAGCACGTTTGAAGTTTGCAAAAGAGCACCTGGGTGTTCCACAGCACTACTAGCAAAATATACTGTGGACAGATGAAACCAAAATTGAGTTGTTTGGGAAGAACACACAACACTATGTGTGGAGAAAAAAAGGCACAGCACACCAACATCAAAACCTTATCCCCACTGTAAAACATGGTGGAGGGAGCATCATGGTTTGGGGCTGCTTTGCTGCCTCAGGGCCTGAACAGATTGTTGTCATTGATGGGAAAATAAATTTCAGAGTTTATCAAGACATTTTGCAGGAAAACGTACGACCATCTGTCCGCCAACTGAAGCTCCGCAGAGGATGGGTAATGCAACAAGACAATGATCCAAACAAGTAATTCAACAAAAAATGGCTTCAACAGCACAGAATATGCCTTCTGGAGTGGCCCAGTCAGAGTCCTGACCTCAACCCGATTGAAATGCTGTGGCATGACCTTATGAGAGCGATTCACACCAGACATCCCAAGAATATTGCTACACTGAAACAGTTTTGTGAAGAGGAGTGGTCCAAAACTACTCCAGATCGTTGTGCAGGTCTGATCTGTAACTACAGGAAATGTTTGGTTGAGGTTATTGCTGTCAAAGGAGGGTCAACCAGTTATTAAGTCCAAGGGTTCACATACTTTTTCCTCCCCGCACTGTGAATGTTTACATGTTATGTTCAATTAAACTATGGCAACATCTAATGTTTGTGTAGTATTATTTTAAGCAGACTGTGTTTTTCTATTGTTGTGACTTAGATGAAGTTCAGAGCACATTTTATGACCAATTCATGCAAAACTCCACGTAATCCCAAAGGGTTCACATACTTTTTCTTGCAACTGTAGTTTAAATACTACTGAGCAGAAAATAATGTATGGATAAGTGCTCTGAATTTCAACCAAACTTTTGAAGGTATTTTTATCTTAACATGTAATATGAACTATCAAGGTTTTTATTTCTTCTCACAGAAATAAAAGCTATAGAAAAGCTATATTTCTCATTAGAGGGTGGAAGATATATTGTGCATGGAATTTCAGGTAATTTTTGTTTTGTTGTTGGAATCTGCAAAGTGTGTGTGCTGATGACATTGTACGAAAAGGATGAATTAAAGTAAACATAAAGAAAAGATTTCTACTTGAACATCACTGAATAACTGTCAGATATTGCCTACGTATGATGTCCCAGGCACCAGAAGGGGTTAAGTCTTCTAAGTCTACAGACATCCCATGTGACTGTATAAACCAATGAACTCCCTTATTGGAGTCATACCCACAAATCAATTGGATATCTTCCCTAATTTCTTCCCATCCATCTCTGCAAGACAACAGTGAACTTCTCTCCCTCTCAACCTCTGAGTCATACAGTTAGGGTAATAAATGCAGCAGGACACCCTGTTCATTATTGTATATTTGTAAATAATAAAATAACTTTTAAACCTGAAGCTGTATGGCCTAAATAACTTCCGCATAGACTGAATGAGCACGACCATCAGTATATATCTGACAATAACTTTGCTCCATTTTGTTTAAAACGCGCATTAATTTGGTACATGGTACATATAGATAATGCTTAAGATTACACAATGGAGCACGTATCTAGACCGCTACAATCTGGTTGGGGCAGATAAAAAGTAACAGACAATTATAGAGGGGGCAAGCCAATGATCACATTTAAAGGGAAATTTTGAACCAGCCAGCTTTTAGTTATTGCAGCTACCAAAGCCAGAATGCAAAGGAAAAATGACAATGTTTCAACTGAATGGTTATGACTGCCCTCTTTTCTTGGTCTTCCAAGAAAAGAGGGCAGTCTTCCAAGAAAAGAGGGCAGTCTTCCGGGTGCGATTCAAGGTGTTGGTCACCACCTTTAAAGCGCTCCATGGCATAGGGCCCCAGTACCTTAGAGACTGATTTCTGCCACCAATAGCCTCCCACCGGCCAGTCCGCTCCCACAAAGCGGGTCTCCTCAGGGTGCCATCGGCCAAGTTATGTCAGCTGGTGACACCCAGGGGGAGGGCCTTCTCTGTGGGAGCCCATGCCCTGTGGAATGAACTGCCCCCGGAAATGCGTAAGATCTCCAACCTCCATGTATTTCGCTCTACCCTCAAGACCTTGTTGTTCTGCCAGGCCAGGCTATCAATGTAATGATTTTAAATTGGGTGTTTTAAATTTTTGGGGTTTTCAATCTGAGCCGAAATTATTTAATAATTTTAATTATTTTTAATTGATGTCTGTCTTTGTGCTTTTAATAGACTGTACACCGCCCTGAGTCCTTCAGGAGAAGGGCAGTATAGAAATTTATCTATCTATCTATCTATCTATCTATCTATCTATCTATCTATCTATTTCAGTACACCCGAAAGACCAACGGGAGCCAATGCAGCTCGCGCAGGAGAGGTGTTACATGGGAGCGCCACGTCGCCACGCCGCATTCTGAACCAGTTGGAGTCTCCGGGTGCTCCTCAAGGGGAGCCCCATGTAGAGAGCATTGCAGTAGTCCAGGTGAGTTGTAACGAGGGCATGGGTGACCGTGCATAAGGAGTCCTGATCCAGAAAGGGGCGCAACTGGCATATCAGGCGAACCTGATAGAAAGCCCCCCTGGCCATGGCTGTCATATGCTCTTCTAAAGACAACCGTGTGTCCAGGAGGACACCCAAGTTGCGAGCCCCCTCTGTGGGGGGTCAATGACTCGCCCCTAATAGCCCGTGATGGCACCAGCTGGCTATATCGGGATGCCGGTATCCACAGCCACTTGGTCTTGGAAGGGTTGAGTTGAAGCCAGTTCCTTCCCATCCAGACTCGCACGGCCTCCAGACACTGGGACAACACTTCAAGGGCATCATTGGGGTGGTCTGGGGTGGAGATGTACAGCTGAGTATCATCAGCGTACAGATGGCATCACACCCCAAAGCCACGGATGATCTCACCCAGCGGCTTCACATAAATGTTGAACAGGAGCGGCGAGAGGACCCTTGCGGCACTCCGCAAGCAAGGAGCCTCGAGGTCAACCTCTGCCCCCTGCCAACACAGACTGCGACTGGTCAGAGAAATAGGAGAACCACCACAACATGGTGCCTCCCACTCCTAACCCCCCCAACCGGCGCAGCATGATACCATGGTCGATGGTATCAAAAGCTGCTGAGAGGTCTAACAGGACCAGAACAGAGGAGCAACCCCTGTCCTGGGCCCTCCAGAGATCATCTACCAATGCGACCAATGCCATCTCCGTGCTGAACCCAGGCCTGAAGCCAGACTAACACGGATCTAGATAGACGGTTTCATCCAGGTACTGAGGAAGCTGTCACTCCACCACACTCTCAACAACCTTCATGATAAAACGAAGGTTGGAGACTGGACGATAGTTAGCCAAAACAGCCAGAACCAGAGAGGGCTTCTTGAGGAGAGGCCTCACCACCGCCTCTTTCAAGGTGGCCGGCAGGACACCCTCACTCAAAGAAGTGTTAACAATCTCCTGGAGCCAGCCTCGTGTAACCTCCCGGGAGGCCAGCACCAACCAGGAGGGGCACGGGTCCAATAAACGTGGTTGTGTTCAGCCATCCCAAGATCCTGTCCACATTCTCGGGAGCCACAGGGTCAAACTCCTCCCAGATAATGCTCTCAGGACCTGCCTCAGTCATCTTGTCTGAACTAACCCAGTCAGTGGCCAAGTCTTCTTGAATCTGAGTGATTTTATCATGCAGATACTGTACAAAATCCTCAGCTGGACCCTGCAAGGGGTCATCTTGCACTCCCAGATGAAGGAGGGAGTGGGTCACCTTAAACAGGGTGGCTGGGCAGTTATCTGATGATGCAATAAGAGCAGCAAAATAATCCAATTTTGCCACTTTTATCGCCACTAGGTAGGTGTTAATATGAGATCTTACCAGTGTCGGGTCAGATTCAGACCGGCTGGCCCTCCAACCACTCTCTAGGCATCTTTTCCGGTGCTTCATCTCTCTCAGCTCCTCGGAAAACCAAGGAGCTAAGTGAGTTCAGTGCCGGGTCAGAGGCTGCAAAGGCATGACTCGGTCCAAAGCCCAGGCAGTCACTAGGTCTTCAGCCGAGTCGTGAGCCAGAGTCTCGGGAAATGGCCCAAGCTCCATCTGGAACCTATCAGGATCCATCAGGCACCTGGGGTGGAACCACCTGGTTGGTTCCGGCTCCCTGCGACAGGGTGTGGCAGTCAGAAAGTCAAGACGAAGGAGTGATGGTCAGACCATGACAAGGATTCAATAGCTATATCCCCTATATCAAGACCACTTGACCACTGACCAGAGATAAAAACTAAGTCCAGAGTGTGTCCACCTATGTGAGTAGGGCCATGAATTACTTGAGTCAGGTCCATGGCCGTCATAGAAGCCATGAACTCCCAAGCTATCTCAGACGTTTCACCGATAGATGGCAGGTTAAAAACCCCCCATGACCAAAAGTCTGGGGGTGTCAACCGCCACTTCGGCTATGATGCTGAGGAGCTCGGGCAGGGTCATTGCCACATGGCAGGGAGCCAGGTACATGACCAACAAACCCATCTGCCCCCACTTCACAAAAGGGACTCACATCCGGCTATCTGAGGTATAGTGGCCTCCCTCAGATCAAGACCTTCCTTTATAATAACCGCTACCCCCCCACCCCTGCCCTGAGCTCTCGGCTGATGGAATGCACGGAAGCCTGGTGGGCACATATCCACAAGGGGACCCCCCCCCCTTCATGGCCCAACCAGGTCTCTGTAATACCTGCCAGGTCCGCTCCCCCCTCTTGAATAAGATCGCAAATGAGGGGGGCCTTATTTACTATGGACCTGGCATTGCATAGCAACAGCCGGAAACTCGGGCCCTGAGACTCTGAACAACCTGGGGAACAGGACAAGCTAAGAGGGCCGGGGCATGCCACTGCTCGGAAGTAGTGAGTGCGTGCCCCCACCACATGATGTGGCCCCCTGCTCCCGCCGTATCTGCCCCTCCCACTCAGCATGTTGATAGCAAAGCCCTTGGCAGACTGAATTTTGGTATCTCCCTTACCCCCAGAAACCAGACCGCCGGTAGCCCAACTGACAGCCGGATGAGACCCCTCCTCCCGTGGGTTATCCCCCAAACCCACACAACCCTCCCACTCCCTAGAACCCCTTAAAAATCCCTCTAAAAGTTTCCCTAAAAAACCCCTCAGTCCCTTTTTTGCGGCATGCCACCTCTTGGGGTTCCAAAACCCGTCATCAAGGTAGGCCCTCGATAAAGTTGAGGGCCACACCTGCGAGAGGGGGGAATCTCGCAGTGCAAGAAGATCTAGTGTGGTGTACATTTCCACATACAATAATCGAGGCAAAGAGCTTAGTCAAGGGTCCATACAATAAAATCCAGATGTCGCATGCAGCCATTTTACAGTGAAAAACTCCACCAGTATCTCCACTGTCCTCTCATGATAGTGGGAGGGGTCCAAACAATTGCATTACAACGGGAGCGATGTCCAACCCGCCCTCTCACAATGGTGGGCCCTCAGATGGCCATAGATTGAAAAATACTGCTCCCGATGGTACAATCGTGGTGTTGCCAAGACCCCCTCGGCAGTTGTTTCACTGGCTGTCCATGGTCAGAGAGAAAGATCTTATCAATCCACCAGTCAATCAGTCCGGGGTAAAGATGTAGTCCTTGGCGTATTTTATACTCAATGATGTATCTGAGTAATAGTCCTGATAGAGAGGGGAAAGGGAGGGAAGAAAAAAGGGGGAAAGGAGAGAACCCCCTCAGTCAAGGGCAAATAATAAGCCCAGTTCTTGGCGTGAACAGTTCCGGGAGGGAGAGGGGGTTGGTATCACTGCAATGGGGAAAAAAACCCATTGCCCCCCCAACCCTATCCCCCTCAGTTGTTCTGGGATGCCATATAGTTTCCAAACCCCAGCCTCCATTTCCTAGGAGGCCTCCAGGTCTTCTGCAGCCACCAAAGGTCTTATTCTGAAAAGGGATCTAAAAGGGGTTTAGCAATAGAAATTCTGGTCCCAGATGTGATTATGAGTCCAGGATAACCTGTATACTTCAGAAAGATTATCCACAGGGTATTATAAAAGATACTGACAGGTTGCCATAGTAGCAAAAGAAGAATCTCCCGACTCCTTGCCTAACAAGGTATTCTCCATGGTATGGTGGCTTGTTCCTAATAAACAGAATGATAGCTTCTTAAATCTGTTCAGAGATTTCTTCTGCACTTGTTTCATCTTTTGTCTTTGCAGCAAAACAAATTAAAGCAGATTTTATTTCATAAAAGAAAGAGGACAAAAGTCTAGTTGTGGAATTAAAATGCTATAGCACCAAGGTATTTTTATTTTCAGAACATTTTTTTCTTCCTCTACTTGCCTAAAATGGCATCTGTATCACTGGAGTCCATGTCAAGTGTCATAAATGTAAGGTCAATTAAACAGATGTTCTTGTTTAATCACACCATGGCATGAACATTTTTCTGTGAAGAGTTTCAGACACTAAGAATAATCAGTGGATAAAAACAAAGTTTCAAATTATGTTCAGCCTTAGAAAAAAGATAAATGGAAAAGATGATAGCATTCTTCAATTATCTGAAATAATGACACAATGACACATTGAAGAACGTTAAGACCTGTCTTCTGATATTCCAGAGTACAGGACAGAGAATAATAGATTTATGTTACAGGAAAACAGATTCCAACCGATTATGGGTATAACTAGTAGCAGCTCCTTGTTCTTTTCAGGACCTCTTTTGACAGACTATTAACTGAATAATTACATACTTAATTACTGCATAGTTATACTGCAGCATATTGGCATAAATAGTCAATTTCTGCAAGTCACATTTTTCAAATACAGAATTTTTCAAACATATAAATATACAAATACAAATACTTGTAAAATTACATGTTCCATTCATATTTAATTTCTTAAAAGGAAAAATTTTAGCTATGTTATTCATTTCCCTTTCTGCAAAAACAAAGACATTTTCTCTAGTGTATTCATTACAAAAACTGTACTCAAGGTATAAACTTGACTTTCTTTAGAAAAGGACTTGGTACAAATGGATAGAGCACAGTCATGGGAAAAATAAGTATACCCCACCAAAATGTTTTCAACATACCTCAATAATATTTTATCTTCATTTCAACAATAATAAAGATGTTACAATGTATCAAATATCATGGATCATTTACATTTTGTAGCCCATTGTGTAATTTAAATAAGTGTAAAAGAAATTTCATACATGAAAAAGAAAGTACAAGTAAGTAGATTACTAAAAGAGTACCCTCTCCTATAAAGCTATTTAAAACATGAGCCTTTAATTTTGCCTGGTATCTTACATAGATTTCACTAAGAATATATTGGTTTAAGACATGGAGGGAACTAAGCCCTCTCCTTGAAATTCTCTGCTTCCTTTAAATTTTAATTTATAATTATAAGATCAGACACCCTAGCTTTTTAAAGAGCCTTTCTGAAGGTTTAAACTGGCTTACTGGTCTAATTATTAATTGTAGTAGCTCCAGGAGATTAATTTTTCAATTAACACAGTGGATCAACTTCCATCTCTCTTGATCCTGACACTACTCTGGTTTCTCTTAAGGATGTCAGCTACATGAACTTCAGATCTTGTTTAAGAATTTTGAGCAGCATCACAATAAGTGAAGCAACTGATGAGAAATAAAACAGTCATTTAGTGACTGCTTTCCTCAAAACTGAATTAAAATAGGATAAAATAGAAATGAATAATGCTCTAAATGTTACTCTGCAATAATTTTAATGCAAAATAATGTTTCAACTTTAAGGCAAAGAGTTATTATATCAACATTATTTCCCTCTCGGTTCACTGTTTTGATTCATTAAGAGAGGGGTCTAGTGGTGGGTTGCTATCGATTTGCCCTGGATTGGGCAAACTGGTAGTGGTGGCGGCGGGAGGCTCCGCCCACCCACCCAGATGCTATTGAGCATGTGCAGAAGTATCATGCGAGCAAGTACCCACAAGCGAACCGGTAGCAACAGTGTTTTGAAACCTGCCCCTGTAGGGGTCCCCAACCCTGGCGCACTACTGGGCTATGAGCCATTTGGAACCAGACTGAGTGTGCACATTCATCCCCACTTGCACGAGCAGTGTGTGTGTGTGTGTGTGTGTGTGTGTGTGTGCATGCTCCATTTGCACAAGTGATGGGTGTACATGCCTATCGCTTATAAAAATGGAGCTGTGCATGCCCATGCTAGCTCCCTCCCCCTACCAAGTCGGAAAGGTTGGGGGACTCTGCATTAGGAAGGATAATTTTCTCTGAGAAATTGGCAATATCAAAATTTATTTTTGTATAGGTAACAATCTTTATTATAGAGAGTGACCGGTAGGAACAGATATTTTTGTGAAATGCAATCAAATGCTTCACATCCAGATGAATTCAAGCAATACATAGTCAGCCACAGGTTGTAGAAGATCTTCTAAAGGCATAGAAAAATTTGAGGACTTTGGAGCCTCCAAATAGCTAAATTCACACTAGGAAGGGCTAAATATGGAAAAGAGGCTAAAGGGATTATATACGGTAAAGTAAATAACTATACCCCTTCTGCTTTCTTGTTCATTTTCCAGTTTGTTGCTGATGAAAGTGGCATTTTTTGCTCCTCACTTAGTTTTTGTAAGGTTTATCAGTGCTTTTCTACCTCCAGGAGAGAACTTTTCACAGTAAGAATGACTCACTGCCTATACCTATGTGTATATCCACCCTTTCTCCAAATAAAATAAAACAAAATGAAATGAAACTATTTAGTCAGTCCATATACCCTTGAAATACTTTTTTTGTTTAAATCCCACTTTTCCAAAATGTTCAGGGAAGCATACCTATGAGTTGCCTGTTTTATTTGTGGAAATAAAAATGTGCAGGAAACATGCCAGGGCTTGACTTATTAATAATACTTTACTAAGCAAGGTAACTTTTTTTAAAGGAAATGTTTTATTTTAATGAAATTCCTGACTCTCAAGAGCATCAGCATAGTGCTTCAACTCTCACAATCTACATTCAGTAACAGTAACAGTAACAGAGTTGGATGGCAGTAGAAATCATTGGAATCTGGGAAGCACCAGATTGGGGGATACTGTTTTAAAGAAAGAGTTTGTTCTCACCTTTCTGACTCTGAGACTATTTGATAACTATTGATAGGAGTTAAAAAGCCTCTGATCTTCCCCCACCCCCCTTTTACCAGCCTTCTGATTTGAAGCTAAAGATATACATCGCCACTCATAAAATACAACATTTCTTTAAAGGCAATAGAATGCTGTCAGGGAGCTGTAGAATCAATCAACATTTTAAAAGGCATAGGAATTTTAAAACTTGTGCCCATGCTCTTTACACCATATGCCTGGCCAGGAAGATCTTTTCTGATAAAAGAAATAACAAGCAAAATATTTCTTCTAACCATAGAAAGCCATGTATTTCCTATTTTTTTTCTTATAAAACCATATATTACTCGCACATATTTTACCAAAGGCTTGGAATCCTATAAAAATCTTGCTGATGTGTCAGTCTGGGGTCAGCTTCCCCCAAAAGCAAACCTTGTATTGTTTTTTGAATAATAATTCAGAAACCTCCTTTCCAAAAGCAGCCAGCTTTCACACCTTGATTGCTTCCTGGCCTGGAAGGGACCCAGAGAAATTATCTCAACACTAACTTTAATGAACATCTGTGCACCCATTAAGTGTGGCTCTTTATCATACATTGTGTTTTACTGAATTTTGGATTTCTGGCACTAGAGATTGGAAACTCATAACTAACTTTGGGTCCAAATACAAGTTTCTAGATACTTCAAATGGGTTTGAATTGAAATGGAAATTACTTGTGAATAAAAGTACTATTTACTAAACAAGGATAATACCTTCAACTTTCTTGGGAGTACAGTGTTTTCTTCATCAATTTCCCTCACCATGAAAATTAGATTAGTGGAAGATTCCCCAGTCATCTGGATTCACATATAAAGCCACCCAATAGTATTATGTCTTAGTGTGAAACCACCCATGGGTTTCATCCCATATGTGCAGAAATATAGGACTTCTACAACACAAAAAGGTCCTAATGTGGAAGCCACAAGGAATATGGACTTTTTTTGTTGCACTCACTCTGAATTGACAGAGACAAGTCACTGGCCTCTCCCTGGTTGCTATGGAGCTCTTTTGCTTGTGTGCTTTAGTCGCCAGTGATCCTATAAACAAATCATAGATGAATCTGTTCATTCTCAGATTGACAACAAGCTAGACAAAATGAAAAATTTTCGAGCTGATTGAATGCCAAAGGTGAATGCAAACTCACAAAGTTCTGAATCATTTTATCTCTGTTGCTTTGGTGTCTGTACTGTAATAGTACTTCATGATGTTTGCAGGAAAATTTTCTTTTCACAGTTGTTAATAACACCAAAAAAACGGTATCTCCCAAGAGCTTGTCCCTCAAGACTGCTTTATCCTCTAACTTGGAGTATTAAGTAAACAGATATTAAGCAATTATTATTATTTTGCAATCCAAGTCTCACAATTATTTTTCCAGGTTGTCTATATGGGAAAGGACGTTTTGCCTGAATTGTAAACTTTCAGATATGTTTGTATTTCTTGTACTCTGTAGATGCAAAGAAGAGAAAAAAGAGATTTAAGAAATGATACAAATGTTACCCTTAATGAAAGTGAGAGGTGTCTGTGCAGACTCATGCACTATAAATAATAAATCTTGCAGAGAGCTTGTTTGTATAAATAAAACATTGGTAGACAACTTTTCCCACCAAGTTATTTGGTGATAGAATAGCAGAATGGCTGTCATATGACCTCTGGTTATCTGAGAGTCAAGTTATCCAAGTTAATGTGTCCTCCATTTTCCTTAATTTTATTAGCCAGGATGAAGTTCCATGTATAGCAACAATATGCTTATGAAAAGCAGACAACACATTTCACTTTGTGTTCTTCAGAATACTCAGAGCTGAGGGAGATGTTGGAATTACAGACATCTGTAATCTTTTTAAAGTAATGGATATAAACTCTAATTTACAGAGCAACAAAATGAAGCATGCAATATGAACTAGACTAAAGTATTTGAGGAATCATAACATGGAAAAGGCACTTCAGGAATGGAAAGAAAAACGTGCCCTGAAATTGCATTGATAATGAAGAATTATTAGAGAGTCATCTTTTTCTTCTGAAAGTTTGCCCACCAGTCCTGGTGGTTGGACCATTGGGCACTGGGGATCGCTCCAACTTACTTTTCACTAAGAATAACTCAGTGCAAGTGACATTTAATAAAAGCAGGATACAGTATAAAAGAGCTTGGAATGCTAAACACAATTTCCATAATTTCTGCTTATTCTTCTTGACAAAAGATTATAAAACAACACATTTACTCTTTTAAAAAATAACTTCACTGCTGTGACTTCTGCAGCTTGTTGTTTATTGATAAAACAACTTCAACCAATAAGTTATTTCCTATCTTTCTCAATTTTCTAAGTAGCCAGGGAGCATACTGGGGTCATAGGTCTTCTCCATCCCAATGGATCATTTCTCTTCATTTATTTTTATTTTTGAAAATCTTGGATTGTTTGGGCTGCATATGGGTCTTTGTTCAGAGAAATGAACCTGTTGTTAATATGCTAGATCTCACAAAACTGGCACTTCAGAGATGAACTAGATAGCAAGATTACAACCTAGTGTACTAGCTGGAAATCATAAGAATTGTAGTCCTACATTGGGACGGCATTGCCAGATCAGAAAAAAGTAGCATTACAGGGTATAATCTGAGTCAGAGAAACCTATTTTTTCAGTGCCAAAATTCAACCATGAATTATTTTTATCAGTATTATACTGATATGGCCTACCAAGGTACTACAAAATTCTCCTATCTCCTTCACTAAGTATGCAACATGTGTTTTCAAATTTCATTCCATCATATTGTGGTCTGTCAATACACTGCTGTCATTGCTTGGTAAGACTATATTATTTTTTATTTACCATTCTTACAGATTGCCAGATTACAATATTACTACCTTAAGACAATAAAACTAATACATCAATAGCTATCAATTAAACCACCTCAGTTTGGGCAATAGTCCAACAATTAAAAGCCCTGTGAAATAGGGCTGAATGGCCCATACATGTTAAGCCATGAATTATGATTTACAAACCATAGTGATTAGCTTCATAAAACATATTGAGCCTGAACAAAATAAAGTACTTTAGGGCTTAATAGGATATATACCGTATATACTCGCGTATAAGCCGAGTTTTTCAGCCCGTTTTTCAGGCTGAAAAACGCCCCCTAGGCTTATACGCGGATCACGAAAAAAATGACTTTTTCCCTGCAAGCTAGGAAACAGCGGGAGAACAGGGTTTGCTTACCCCGCCCACTCCCAATCTATTGGGACTGCCTCCTGAGTTCCAGCTGATGGCTAGAGGAAAAAAAAACCTTTAAATTCTTGCGGCAGGGCTTCAAAGGCCCCCCCTACAGCTGATCAGGGTTAAAAGAAAACAAATGAGAAGATCGGTGCCGGCTGCAAAAAGGTGCCTGCTGCAAAGAGCACTTTTTTTTTTCTCCTTATGCTGAAACCAAAAGCAAACTAAAACAGCTTGTTGGCTTTGCTGTTTGCTAAGGCAAATTTCTTTTCTTTTTCCTCATCAAAAAAGGTTGGTGCAAACAATGGGAAATTTATGGCAAATGGCAAAAGAGGGGAGTTCAAGATTTTAAAACACAAAAGAAAAAAAAGCTCTATTTAAATAGGGAATTGTAATAATTGAGATATTATTAATTGTATATTGTGTTGAAAGCAGAAATGGTTAAGTTGTGGTTTGGAAGAATATTGGGGGAAATTATTTGGTTTATTATTATTGGTAAATATAATTAATTGATTTGTAAGAAATTGGATTGCATGGAAATAATTGGAATATTCATGCTCATATTGATTAATATACAAAAGAGATAGTTATATAACTAATTGATTTATATTAAAATGTTGAATTTGTATTAAACAACTGTAATATTACATAATTAAGCAATGTGAGGATTGATATAAAAATAGATGACAATGGGAAGGGGTATAATATAGAATAGAAGTGAAAAATTGAATTTGATTAAGATTAGAGATGAGGATGAAGGGTAATATTGGTTTTTTAAAAAGTAGATGAGGAATAAATATGGCAAAAAGGAAATATAGAAATTGTAAATTTAAGTGAAATGATTAAACACTGTTTAAATTTGTGAATCGGCCAAATACTCTGTTCAAAGAAAATACATTGTATGTTTGTATGTGTGTTTCTAATTATTGCTATTTATTCATATTTGTTCTCTTTTATTCTTTAAAGTTTAACAATTCATTCTTTATCTTAATATCTTTATATGTGTTTGGGGTTGGTTTTCTTTCATCTTTTTTATTGTACAGCAATCTTTCTCCTCAAACCTACCACCTCTTTTCTTTCCTTCTTACTTTCTCTTCCCCCCTTCTTCTCCTCCCTACTTCCTCTTCCTTTCTTCTTCTCCTCCTCTCTTCCTCCCTCTCCTTTTATGCACATGGACTCCTTTTATGCACATGGACTACTCAGAGGGCTGAAAAAGTTATTTTTGACTGGTCCTCGCACTTGTGACCAGTCCTTGAACTTACGACTGTCCTCACATTTTACGTTTTGGCCCTATCTTGTCACCATGGTGAAGAGAAGCAGTTGTGAAATGATTGACATCGTTTTTAAGAATGCTACAATGGGCATAAATGATGACCAATCATAAGTGCGAAGACCGGTCAAAAGTGCGAGGACCTGTCAGAAATCACTTTTTTCAGCCCTTTGAGTAGTCCTTTTGTGCACATGGACTACTCAGAGGGCTGAAAAAGTTATTTTTGACTGGTCCTCACACTTGTGACCAGTCCGCGCACTTCTGACTGGTCCTCACAAATGTGACCATCCTCACATTTATGCCCGTGCAGCATTCTTAAAACCATGTCATTCATTTCACAACTGCTTCTCTTCACCATGGTGACAAGATAGGGCAAAAACGTAAAATGTGAGGACAGTCGTAAGTTTGAGGACTGGTCACAAGTGCGAGGACCAGTCAAAAATTACTTTTTCAGCCCTCTGAGTAGTCCATGTGCACAAAAGGACTATCCAGAGGGCTGAAAAAAGTGATTTCTGACAGGTCCTCGCACTTTTTTTTTTATTGAAAAAGTTTTTAAAGGTTTTACAAAAATTTCCCCCCCCCCCCCCCACCTCCCCACCCCCGGCTTCCCCAAGCAAGTACAAAACATAAAGTACAGCAAGCATAATAAAAACACATAAAAAAACCCCTATCTATAAATTTAACTCCCACACTTCACATAATCATGAAACAATTACATAAAAGAAAAGCAAATCTTCTTCTTTCTTCTTCTTTTTCCCAACCTTACACAATTAAAATCCACTTACAATTGAAGCACTTAATAAAGCAATCCAACAATACAAAGACTAAACCTATTATTAATCATTTTAACCAATTAGCTTCATTATTAATTTAAAACAAACAATTATATAAACCCTTTTTCTGTCCTCCAATTCTGGACCATTAAAGTCCAATTATAATTACAGCTTAAGAATCTTTTCTAACTAGAATCAAAACTTAATAGTCAATATTTAATAATCATTTCCATAGAATCCAATTATAATTAGGACACGTTAAAAGAGAAAAAAAAAGAAACCGTTTTCTGATTAAAGACAATACTTAATAATCAAGCTGATTATCAGTTTAGCAATACATTTTCTTCCGTCCTCCAATTTTAAAGCATTAAAGTCCAAACACTTTAACAAAATAAAATTAAAAAAAACATTTTCTAACTAAAAAGACAACATTTAATAATCAGACCTGTTATTAGTTTAGCAATACATCTCAATACATCATCTATTTAAAAACTACATCTATCATTTAGTCCTTCTTCATACAATGTTAAACTAGATCTCAGTCTTCTTGATTAATCCCATCTTCCAACAGTGTATATAGTATCTTCAGTTACCATCTGCCCCCTTGCGTAAAAAAAAAAGTTTCTTTATATAACCCCCCCCCCCGAGTGACTTTATATTTATAATCCACATGGTATCTGACAAATTCAACCACGATATAATCCCATCTCATTGATATTGTAAAAAGAAAAAAAAGGAAAAAAATTGAATTATTTGATACCACTCCATAGGCTACTATAAAGTCCTTCAACTAGATTATTAAAGTCATCGAACGTGTTCAGGCAGCCACCAGATCTCCTGCAATTACCCTAGACCTTTATCTTCTTGCCATGTAGCTATTACAATCCAACAAAGAACTCAAGTTCACTTATCATGTTCAATAAGACTTCTACAATAACAATTAAATTCCTCTTTATTACAGTCTTTGATAAAAGGTTCCAATTCACTCAGGCCAAGGCTTGCTCCACAACCAAAAACATCGGCATTGCAGTGATCTGTTTGTTCTTCTCAAAAGATTCCAGTATATCTGTGATTTTGCCTTTCACCTCCCATATCACTTAAATAGCTGGCAATAAACTGTTGGATGTTTCAAAAGTTCAAAGTTTATAAACACTTAAACAAAACTTTTTATGGACCATCATATCATCAGTGAGGGATTCATCTCACTCTTTTTTCCTTTTTTTTTCTCCTTTTTTTTACAGACCTTTTTCTTGACTCTGATTCCTCTGCCTTTTTTTAGTCTAATACACTCTTGCAATTTCTGAAGTTGTTGTCTGCCACATAATTTTTGCAATACTGTATCTTCCACTGGAAACAACTTTTCAACTGCAGTTGAGACTTTATTAAAAAAATGTAAAATTCGATTTGGTATCTCCAGAAACCCAAAAGCTCCCAGAGATTTTTCCATCTCATTCTGCAACACCTCCATTTTATTTTCCAAAATCCCTACAGGCTGTTTTCTTTCTTCTGGCAGCTCTTCATTCAACACCTCACTATTAGGTATCAATACAGTATCTTCAATTGTTTCATTATTTCGAACTTGAAAAAGGTTATCAATTCTTTCCAATAAAGCAGAGGTAATTGAGTTCAAAGCTTCTTCAACAAGGTCAAACCAGGTCCTCGCACTTTTGACCAGTCTTTTTTTATTTTGAAATTTACCAGTAGCCGCTGCATTTTCCACCCCCCGGCTTATACGCGAGTCAACAAGTTTTCCCAGTTTTGGGGGGTAAAATTGGGGGGGTCGGCTTATATGCGGGTCGGCTTATACACGAGTATATACGGTAAATTAAGCTACCAGGTGCATGATATTGACTTTTCTGTGACTAAGGCCTGCTTTTATCTCACTTCTACCAGTCATGAAAAATTTGAGGGTCTTATCAGATTTGCTTTCATTTAAAAGGCATGCAACTTTCTCATGTCAGATTTCTGAAAAAAAGCATATTCCCAAACATGTTTTCTAGTTGCTCTGTTTTTTCTATTTTTTTCTAGCAAAATGTAATCTACCTGTCTTCTTTGTTAGGTGGCTTTTTCCCCCTGCAACTGGAAGATGAGGGGAAAAATTGATTGATCTTAAGTAATTAGTAATTTTTTTTCTTTGAGCATTTTCTCATTTGTAATTTTCTAAGCAAAGTTTGCTGACAACTTTGCCATTGATTATTAAGGAATTTTTACATTTACTCAGATCCAAATAATTGATACTATTCAGTCTTGTCTACAGTCTCCAAACAACTCCATTATTATGGAGCTTTGCTGCTGTTCCATTACTTTGTCAAGCATGCTGCTGCTTATACTTTTTCATATTGCTGCTATTGCAAAAAAGTGAACGATTGCTTTTCAAAACTTATGCTATTAGTGGGCTGAACCACATGCTTCATACACATGACCTGCTTTTTATGTGAGATTCTCACAATGTTATTTTTGTCTAACCACCAGCCTATTTAGGATAGCTGCAGCATCCCAAGATCACATGATCATCATTTGCAAAATCTCCAGTTGGCTTCTGACAAACAAAGTCAATGGGGAAAGCTGGATTCGCTTAATAACTGTTAACTGCAGTGATTTATTTAGCAACAATGCCAAAAAAGATTGTAAAATTGGACATGATTCACTTAACAACCCGCCTTGTTTAGTAATGGAAATTCTGTTCCTATTTGTAGTAATAAGTTGAAGACTATCTGTAGTGGTTGATATGATGGGATCTTTTCAATTTGTATTGGTTGATATTTGTTTTCCATATTTATTTGAGTTTGGGTGGCAGAAATAAATAAAACATCTAGCTTTATAGAGATTATGTGATAGTACACGGGAATGATGCAAATGTCATAGATAGGGAGGAAGAAGAGAGCCAGCTGTGAAGAGGAGAGGAGAGGAGAGGAGAGGAGAGGAGAGGAGAGGAGAGGAGAGGAGAGGAGAGGAGAGCTTACTGTAGGCCATCCAGGCAGTTATGTTTGCTAGGGAAGGCAGCATGACAGATCAGCCAACGGGAGCCACGTGGCTGTGGAGCAAAGAGCAATAGCAGCAGTGCAACAGAGAGGAGAGCTAGTAGTAAGGGGCAGGACAGCGAACCAGAGACTAAGAGCAATGCAGAGAGCAGTGTGGAAAGCGATGGCAGAGCAATGGTGGGATTGGAGGCTTTCGATGGTGGAGAAGCTTTGCAGCACAGCGGACCAGCGAACTGGTGACTGCAAACAGAACAGAACAGCATGGTAGACCAACAGACTAGACGGGGGTGGGTGGGCATGAACTGAGAAAAGCAGGGAGAGCTGAATACCCAGTAGTGGCAGGAGAAAAGCAAGTAGGAAGAGAGGATAAAAAGACAATACAGAACACAAGGCAAAAGATCAAAGCTGAGTAAATAATAGCAAGGACAGAACACATAAAGGTAGAGAAGAAAGGGATAAACCAGGGGTATCAAACTCAATTGGATTGCAGGCTGCATTGGCATTGTGGTTGCCCTCAGGAAGGCAGGGAGGGCATGGCCAGGATGGTCATGACCAACTGGGTATCGCCCAAGGGGCATGGCTAGCTTGTTGTCATTCGTATGACAGAACCAGGGAGCTCTGGTGGGTGGGAGGGAGGCTCATCCCTCAGGAGGTGAGGTGAGGCAGTGCAGGGGCTGGGGTGGGGGTGCTGTTGCCACAAGGTGATGGAAGTGGCTGATGCCAGAAACCATCAGCCATCACTTGCTTGCCATCCTTTGTGTGCATGGGCTGATGTTTTCCAGCCACTCAGCTGGCACACTCTGGCTCTGGAGCCAACTGCACTGAGCTCGCTGTTCAGCAGCACGCAGGACAGGGGCATCAGCAGCAGGTGGAGATAGGGGGAGGCATGTGATGCAGACCACTGGACGTGCTTACTCTGTTCCACTGTCTATTTTGGCTTCACCTTCCTAAAGCATCCTACCCACTCCATTCACGTCTACAGAGCACGAGAGTGAAGGAAAACATCTGGCACGCATGCCCAGCACGCATGGGCATCCAGCACGCATGGGCATTCAAGGAAGGAAGACGGAGGAAAAGGGGAGATCATCTCCTCAGTAGCTCTAGCATTGCAATAACATGATTTCTGGGGTCCCAGGAGTTGTGGGGCAGACAAGTATGGAAACGGAGAAAGCGCCAGTTTAGGGGACACTGTTGCCATTCAATCCAAATTCATTGCGGCAGTTTTATCCCCAACTTTGCAAGTGAGCAATCAAATCCCTGCATGCAACCAAGCAGGGAGTTTATGTGTAGAAGTGAGTTAATGTCTTCCTACTGTACAGTCATGCTTTACAGTGTTCCAGGTCAGCACATGCTTTGTGTGCCTTCGAATCAGTGTTGACTCCTGAACTAGTTTGCACAATTTTCCCATCCCACTGTCTGTTTTGGCTTGTGGCTGGAGAGCAGGTCACTGCTGGTCATCTTCTCGGACCCCTCGCAGGTCTTGCCCTTGGCCTGCATGTGGCCCACATTCCCCTCATGTACCCAGTGCATCTTGGCCACACCATGGGCTGCCACAGGTCGGCAGACCCACCAAGCCCGAAAGAGGTGAAGTGGCCAGGTAGACAGGCTGCATGCAGGAAAGCCAGATCCCCATTTGTACCATGGCCATCCAGGTTCAGCAGAGATGGGGGGGGGGGGAAGCACATGATCCTGGCTGGGCATGGGCAGCCATGGTCCCAATAGTGATTTGGCTTTCCCTACTTGCGATGGCTGTCTTTTGCCTGCTGAGCCTGGACATGCTCTACCACCTCTACTCAGCCTTTCTAGCTGGCCACTTCACCTCCTTCATGCTGGACAGGCCTGGTGCTCTGGGTGGCGACAGCAGCACCTATGGACCTGTGTGAGCTGCTGGCAGCCTCAGTGGTGGCAGCAGCTCATAGAGGTGCCAAGGTGTGTCAGGTGCTCCACGAAGGGGCCAGCGGTGACTTGCTCTCCTACCGCAAGCCAAAACAGACAGGATGGAGTAGGTTGGCCAATGGTGTCTGGCAGAAGCCCTCCACACCCTCCTCACCTTTTCTTGGCCCACAGCAGCGGCAGTAGCCAGAGACAGAGGTGCAGGGGAGAGGCTGGCCTGCTGGATATGCCAGGCAGCCACCTGTCCTGTCCAGTCATATGGGATGGAGCAGTCAAGTCCAGTGGTCCACATCATGTGCCTCCACACTGACTCTGCCTGCTGCTGGTGCTGCCATCATGCCTGCTTCTTGGAGGACCTGCTGCCCGACACCTCCCCATGCATGCACACACACCTGAAAGACCAGCAAGCATGGCTATCCTAGAAACAGTAAGGGGCTGCCCCACGTTGCTTCAGACCAGCCGATCCCATCCCGGCACGCATGTGTATGTAGTGGAGGCAGCAGGTGCATGCGTGCACAGGCCCAGCCTAGCCCATCCCAGTGTGTGCACATGTGCCCGCCTCTTCCTGTGCACAAGTGTACACCTGCTGGGATGGTGTGGGCCGAGCCTGTGTGTGCATGTGCCTGCTGCCTCCTGCAAGCAAGCACACTTGCGGGGATGGGTTGAAGTGATGCGGCCCAGCCCCTTACCATTTCCAGGACAGCCGCATGGGCCGGATCCAACAACATTGTGGGCCGGATGCTGCCCACAGCCCTTGAGATTGACACACCTAGGATAAATAGAACCCACAAGAAGGCATGGAGGGAAAGGATCATAAGACTGCAGGGAGGAAAGGGATAAGTATAAAACATTCCATTACAGGATAAGAACGAACCTTGTACTTAAGACCACTCAACACTGAAAAATTTAAAAACTAGACAATTTAAATGATCTGCTAGAACTTTAAAATTTTAAACTAGACATTTTTGAACTGCTAGAACTTTACATTTTTAGCTAGACTTTCCCCTCTAAATTTTAAATTTTAAATGATCTGTTAGAATATCAAATTTCTAAACTAAGCATTTTCCCTTTTAAAAATCTGTGGTAAAACCTTCTATATTTTCTTTTTTGTTGTTGTTGAATTTTTTTTTTATTTTTAAAACATAAAACATAAAACACATCTTTTTAGAGCAAAGATTTGGTCTGGTATAAAATAAATTCCAAATTTTATCCATTAAAATCCTAAAGAAGAAAAAAAGGGGGGGGGGGAGAAAAAAAGAACAAATCTAAACCCAATTCTTATCATTCAATCTAACATTTTGTTTTAGCATTTAACATTCTACTATATATCACCCTAAATCTTAAATTCCAAATCTAAACGTCTTTTTATAATATTCATTTATCATTTTAACAATCAGTATTTCATATATTTTCCTTACTTCAAAGACCCAAATCAAATCAATGTTTCTTCAAAATCACTTCTAAAGACATAAAATATTTTATTCCTCTCTTAAAAACATTTCAAAATCCATTCACTTTAAAATTATTCCACATTTCCACCTATAATTTATTATATCCAAAATATTTTATTTTTGCTAGTTAAAGCTGCTTTTCCATTACAACTAATTTTAGTGTTTAAGTGGTTCATAACTTATATAGCTATTCCCCAGCAATATTTTCCTCCACTTCTATCAATTTGGCTTTAACTATTCTTCAAAAATATCTCCTTCACTCCTCCTAGGTTTATTTTTGGCTGGATTACAGTTTAGTTAGCCATTTTCCAGGGATGCTTCCCTCTGCTCCTAACCTATATTTGGCTGGTTCACAGTGTAGCTTTAACTGCTCCCCAGCTTTATCTCCTCCACTCCTCCCAAGTTTATTTTTGACTGTTTCACAGCTTATTCAGCTGTACTCCAAAGATGCTTTCCTCCACTCCTGACCTTATATTTGACTGATTCACAATTTGAATTTAATCATCTAGTCACCAAAATCATACTTATCTTCACTCCTAGTTTTCATTTAATTAACTAATTCATAGCATTTTGTTTTAGCATATCTATTTATAATAATGATGCATTTTAATGTATATCTTCTCTCCTACTCTCTCCTAAACTATTAATTTTCTTTAAATTTCTCCCCTTTCCTATTTATTTCTTGTTTTTCTATGAAAAATAATATTTTAAATCATTTTGAAAACCAATTGGCCATAATTATAAAATCTATAAACAAGTCTTATTAGTGTTCAAAAAGTCATTTCCATTCTCTTATTTACTATGAAAAAACATTTTAATCCACTTTAAAATCAATTTTCTGCAACCATGAAAGCTTTTAATAATATTTTAAAAATTCTTTCATAGTCTTCACATTTTTGTAGTTTTTCTATAACTTTTTTCGCTTTAAAAATAATCATAAAATCTATAGACAATTCTTGTTACTATTCAAAGCTTCATTCACCTTTTCTTATTTTCTATAAAAAAACATTATTTTAAATCCTTTTAAGAAAGCAATTTTCTGGAATCATTAAATCTATCAACAATTCTTATTAGTAATCAAAAATTCAATCATAATCTTCATGTTTCTTATAGTTTTTCTATAATCACATTTTCCCAACTTTGAAAATCACTTCTCTCAATACTAATAATGAAAAATAAAAAAGGAGAGGGAGAAGAAAAAAAGGATAAAAGTAAGACAAAAGAGATCAA
Source organism: Ptyas mucosa (assembly GCA_012654045.1). Taxonomy (NCBI): domain Eukaryota; kingdom Metazoa; phylum Chordata; class Lepidosauria; order Squamata; family Colubridae; genus Ptyas; species Ptyas mucosa. Next base: position 1,699,615 of record WNWU01013349.1, on the reverse strand, counting down.
AAAAGAAAAATTCAGAAAAAGAAAGGGAAAAAAGGAAAAAAGAGAAATAAAATTAAAAAATAGCGAAAAAAGGAAAAGAGAGAAAAGAGAGAAAAAGAAGGAGGAAATCTCCTCCTCACATTGTTTAAACATTAATTACATAAAGAGCATTTACATCCATTTTAATCAGACTGTAGTATTTTTTTCTTGTCTTGCTACCCAATATATTCCAGTTTTTTCCTTTTTCCAATCTGTCCATCTTCCCCCCCTTTTTTCCCCTTTCTGTTCCAATATCAGTAAGGTTATAAAGACTAAAAGATTTAGTTCCTTGTATTCCATATATGGTGTCATCATGTCTTCTTCCATTGCAAAGTCCTTCCCTTTTGTTGCCCCACCATTAATCAGCAATTTTAATTGTTCCAATTAATTCCTTCTTTCCAACTGTCCATAAGTAGTCCAAAAACAGATTAAATACATAAAAAATCAGGCCTCCTTAGTGTTTCTTCAAAATAATTCAATTGGGGAAGCAAGAGTCAAAGTTCCTCCTTTAAATAGCAAGCAATCCACAATTTGCACTTTCACTTCTTCTTAACAGGCAACCATTTTAGCTTCCTCCGCTTCTTTTTATTGCCATGTCTGCTTAATCAGTTTAAATTGTTCCATCTTATTTCTTCTTTCTTTCCTTCCATAGTACCATCAATAAACAAATTAGAAATCCCCAAAGTCAGACCTCCTTAGTTGTTTTCAAAATAGACCAGCTTAGGTAACAAGATACATTGTATCAGAGTTAAACTGAAAGCAATCCACAAGTTTAAACTTTCACTTCTCCATGACACGACTCCATTTTAGCAAATATGAAATTCTCCACTTGGCTTTTCCGATTGCTTCAAAAGGTTTCTGCTTATTGCCTCCTCCCTCTTTGTCTCTCCAAAGGTAATCCATTCCAATATCAAAAGGTTTCAAAATTTTATAACTTCCAAATAACAGTCATTCCACAACAATCAGTAATAAAGGTAGTTCATAAATGGGTCTCTTCCTCCTGCAAATAGTTTCTCTAAATCTTTTTGCCCCCACAGTCTGTAGCCACTATTTAAGGCTAGGGGCTCTCTTGTCAAAATTAATTATTTAAGCGCTGTTCCATCCTGGGTTAAATCACTCACTCACCCGGCTTCCAAACATTTTGCTCTATTTCTTTGCTTCTTCCTCCTGTGCATCACTTTTGCTGGTTGTCACAGCCTTGAGGTAGCTGCCATAGCTGCCGCTCAGCCGATGCCGACACAGAGGGCAATCCTCTGCCCCCGAGGACCTGCCCGTTCCTCTTGACCAACCGAGGGGTCCCTCTCTTACCCCGTGTCCCTCCATGACAGGGTAGGTCTGTAGACCTCCTGACGGCGGCTTAGCAGACGGGGGTTTCGCGGGGCTCTTTAGAGCCCTGCTATTTCCCCCATCTGGGTCGCCATGACGCCAACCGGAAGTCGTTCTCATACCTTCTACATTTTCATTTTCAATTTTTAAAATCCAATCATGGAAAAAGAAACTGATACTATTGTGATCTGCAAAACAAGTCCCATGTATACACTTATGTCCACAGAATACCCAAACTATATATGTACCAAATGTAAACTAATCAAGCTACTAGAAGAAAAAGTAAAGGGTCTAAACTGGAAATGCTAACCTCTCTGAAACTCAACTTACAAAATGAGAAACCACAAACCTTGCAAGAAGAATATGCCCAAATTGAACATTTATTTATTTATTTATTACATGTATTTATATGCCGCCCTTCTCCCGAAGGACTCAGGGCGGCGAACATAAGTTAAGAAACATGTACAATAAAATCCCATTTTAAACCAAATAACTAATTAATAATAAATAATAAAACCTGGAATCAGAGTCAGCCTATTTGCTTGAACAGCCAAGTCTTCAGGTCCCGACGGAAGGAGCAGAGATCAGGAGCTGTCCGGAGCTCGTAGGTAACTCATTCCAGAGGGTGGGAGCACCACAGAGAACGCCCTACCCCTGGGCACCGCTAGACGACATTGGCTCGCAGTCGGAACCCTGAGGAGTGCAGCCCTATGTGAGCGAACAGGACGGTGAGAGGCAGACAGGAGAAGATCCTGCAAATATCCTGGACCTAAGTCATGTAGGGCCTTACAGGTGAGAACCAGCACCTTGAAGCGAACTCAGAGAACCACTGGTAACCAGTGCAGCTCACGCAGGAGGGGTTTTATATGGGAGTAATGAGGGGCTCCCGTAACAACCCATGTGGCTGCATTCTGGATCAGCTGGAGTCTCCGGGTGCATCTCAGGGGCAGGCCCATGTACAGGGAATTGCAGTAATCCAAGCGGGAAATAACCAGGGCATGAGTGACTGTGCGAAGGTCATCTCAGTCCAGGAAAGGGCGCAACTGGCATACCAGGCGAACCTGTGCGAAGGCCCCCCTGGTCACGGCTGTTAGATAGTCTTCTAGGGACAGCCAAGCAACCAGGAGGACACCCAAGTTGCGAGCCCTATCAACGGGGGCAAGTTTTTCCCCATCCATCAAAAGGGATGGGGCCTCTGAAACCCGAGATGCTGGCATCCACAGCCACTCAGTCTTGGAGGGATTGAGTTTGAGTCTGTTTCTGCTCATCCAGGCCCGTACCACCTCCAGGCAATGGGACATCACGAAAAGGGCATCTCTGGGGTGGTCTGGGGTGGAGATGTATCTGAGGTGGAGGGTATCATCAGCATATTGATAAAATATAAAATAAAATATAAAAATATCAAACAACTTCTAAAAGAATTGATCCCATAGAGGAAGAAGATGACAGATGGAAACATGTCACTCATAGAAAAAAACACAAACCTAGTTCAAAACACCTGTCCAACCCAACCCACTCTGATGCAGCCGCACTGGTACTAAGCAATTGATTTCATGGACTCTTCTTAGAAGAAAACATGCAAACACCTAGAAAAGAAGGACCATCAAATGTCCCTTAAAAAGTAGCACATCAAATGCTTCTGTGATAGATAGAAAAATATACCAAACCTCCCCAGGAAAATAAAAAAGGCGAGTGTTGGTGATAGTAGATTCAATTCTTAAGGGAACAGAACCATTTCTAGATCAGAAAGTCAATCCAGAGAGGTTATGTTGTATGCAAAAATCAAAGATGTGGCTGAGAATCTAATCAAAATAATAAAACCCCTGTTTTCTACTACTACATGTAGGGACGAATGACACAAAAAAGACTTGAAAACAATATTGAATGATTACAAGCAGCTAGGCAAGAAAGTTAAGGAGTTAGGTGCACAAGTGGTTTTTTCATCTGTACTGCCAATGAAAAGTCAACACCCAGTAAGAGAACAAAGGATTCTAGAAGTGAACCACTGGCTGAAGCGTTGGTGTCACTAAAATAACTTTGGATTCCTGGACCATGATGGGCTTCTGGCAAGGGATGGGCTGCACTTCACAAAGACTGGAAAGAAAGAGTGGGGGTTAGTCTGCTGGGTGGGCACCACATGGCAAGAGGTGCCGGGCAGCTGCTCTCTTGCGAGTGGGGATGGGTGGGTTTGCAGGTGAGGAGTATGGATGGGAGGCAGGCAAGCGCTAAGAACACTGGGGAGAGATAGAATGAGAGGCAGCTCCCAATCAGCTCACCTGATCTGCAGGTCGCGATTAAGGGGCCCAGCTACCATTAGCTGACCAGGGAAGAGAAAGGCTGCCTTCTGTGCTGGCCATGCCTACCCCTTCACTAGAGTTTATTTTGGGGGGGGGGGTTATTTTAGCACATGTGTTCAAAAGCTTGATTGGGCTTATTATCGGCGCAGTCTTATTTTTGGGGAAACACTGTAGAATGCATATGGCTCAATATAAAAGAAAAAAAGAATGACATTGTCATAAATGTATACTATATTGCCATATTACCCAACCAAGCAGAAAAAATAGATGTCCTTTTTGCCAACCAACTAACAAATATATGTAGGAAACACACTACAATAGTAATGGGGGACTTCAATTATCCTGACATCAATTGGAAGACTCAATTCCGCACCAAGTGAGAAATTGAATAGGTTCCTGACAAACCTAGCTGACAACTTTGTTGTCCAAAAGGTAGAGGAGGGAACTAGAGGGACAGCCATACTGGACTTAATTCTTACAAACAGAGAAGAAGTAATAGAGGGAGTTGAAACTGCAGGAATCTTGGGTGAGAGTGACCATGTCATACTAGAATTCAACATAACACAAACACAAGCAATAGAAGATTATGATATCAGTCTTAGATTTTAAAAGAGCTGATTTTAATAAACTCAGAGACAACTTGGAAAAGATTCCTTGGATGAAAATCCTAAAGGAGAAAACAATTGAAGAATCTTGGGAAACTCTGAAAAATACAATCACAAAAGCTCCAGAAAGAAAAACAAGAAATCCAAGAAGAAACCAGCATGGCTGCACAAAGATCTCTCTGACAAATTGAAAGACAAAAAGGACAAGTACAAAAAATGGAAAGAGGAACACATAACTAAGGCAGAATATCTGCAGATAGCCAGAATCTGCAAACATGAAGTCAGGAAAGCAAAGGCTCAGAATGAACAAAAACTTACAACAAAAAGTCAAAGATAATTTAAAAAAAGGTTTCTTCCAACATATAAACAACAAGAAAAAATCAAGGAAATGATCGGTCCACTAAAGAGAAAAGACGGCAAGGAAGTAACAGACAGCAGATAGAAAGCAGAGCTGCTTAATTCATTCTTTGCATTGGTCTTCATGCAAAAATAAACTATAGTCCAACCTACCAAAAACATAACTATAAAAGACAGACTAGAAATAAAAGTTAAAATAAGCAACAAAAAAAAATGGTAAGGGAACACCTGTCTGATCTTGAGGAATACAATCACCAATGATGAATACAAATCACTGGGATCCCAGGTTTCTAAAGGAGCTGCCATATGTTATCTCAGAATCTCTGTGCTACATCTTTCAAAAATCCTGGAGCACCAGGGAACTACTAGAGGACTGGAAAAGAGCTAATGTGGTTCCCATCTTCAAAAAAGGGAAAAAACAGACCAATCAGCCTAACATCAATACCTGGGAAGATACCAGAAAAGATAATAAAAAAGCAGATCTACCAACATCTAGAAATGAGTAAAGTATTAACTAGAAGTTAGCATAGATGTTAAAAACAGATAATGCCAAACCAATCTTATTTCATTTTTCAAGATAGCGACTAAATTAGTAGATCAGCGAAATACTGTGGATGTAAAATAGCAATAGCAGACTTATATACTGCTTCACAATGCTTTACAGCCCTCTCTAAGTGGTTTACAGAATCAGCATATTGCCCCCAACAATCTGGGTCCTCATTTTGCTGACCTCGGAAGGATGGACGGCTGAGTCAACCTTGAGCCTGGTGAGATTCAAACTGCCAAACTGCAGTCAGCCAGCAGTCAAAAGAAGTAGTCTGCAGTACTGCATTCTAATCACTGCACCACCTCGACTCCTAATATACTTAGACTTCAACAAGGCATTCAATAAAATAAACCACAACCTAGGTAAGCTAGAAAAAAGTGGGATAGATAGCATCACCATCAGATGGATTTATAACTGGCTGACAAACCGTATTCAACAAGTAGTCCTTGATAATACTACATCTACATGGAGGGAAGTAAACAGTGGGGTACCACAAGATTCCATCTTAGGCCCAGTGCTCTTCAATATCTGACATGATTTTCAAGTTTTTGTTCCAGTTAGTGTCCTTCAGCTGCTGGACAGCTCCCCTTTAGGGTTGTTGGGAGGAGAGAGAAGACCCATCCCTAGCTTTAGTCTTCTCTCCCCTCCTTCCCACCAGATGGTGAGACCCCACTTGTCCAGCCAGGACAGCCCCAGGATTACTGCCTCCGTCATCTTTGGAGCTACTATGAAAAAGATAATTTCTCAGTGATGACCAATTTCTAGCGCTGAGAAGTGTTGTGGGAGCAATCCATCAGCGATGCATCAACCTGCTCATACCTCATGGCCGAGGCAGTTTCCTCCCCTGATGCTCAGTTTCAGGATCATTTGCCAACTAATCAGGCAATGAGTACAGCCCGACTCTATTAAAGCATCTACCTTCCCCATGGCCATAGATTTTTTTCATTTTTGCAGGGATGATGAAGGGGCAGATGGCTTCACTTACCATTGGATCATCCTCATCCTCATCTTCACTGTCATAGTGAGCAGGTTCCTGGATATCCCAGGCCAGAGTTCCCTCCCCCTCACTTGAGGGAGAGGAGACTTCAACAGCCTGATGGGTGAGCTTCCCCTTCTTTTGGGCCTTCTGTTGGGGCTTTTTTTGGCTTGGCTGTACCAGAAGGGTTCCTTTTGTTGGTGGCTGGGGCTAAGCACTCAGCCACACAGTGGCCATGCTGGCTGCAACAGAAACACTTGATGAGCTGGCCCAGAATGCCACTGGAGGAGCTTGTGGTTGGCATAGGAGCAATCGCCTGCCAAATTGACACTTTTCTTGGTTTCTCATTGGGTTTTGTTCAGGGGCTCCACGTCTCTTTTATTGCTTCAGCTCGATGTCCAATGCCACCACCACCTGTTGCCAGTCATGGATCCGGTAGGGGACTCCCCTGTACATGCACGTGTGAATTAACTCATGATCCAGGCCTTCCTTGAAGTAGTAGATTAGTAGGCGTTCTGATCACTGCCACAGCTTGCCAGTGATCCTCCAAAATTCTCTGACATACTCTTTCACCGGTCTGTCCCTCTTCTTGAGTGCACAGATCTCTACCTCAGCTTGCAGGGTTTCGGAGTCATCTTTGAACCTGGTCCTCAGTTCCTGCAGGAAGGTGTGGATGTTCCCCAGTTATGGCATGTCTTCATCATGGAGCTGTGACACCCATTCCACCACTTCCCCCTCTAGATTCATGCTCATGGCACAGACCGTCATGGCACAGACCATTTGGGTAGGAGGGTGGGTGGAGTTCCAGGTGGCCCACACCTGGTTTAGGAAGAATGCGAGCTTCTCTGGGTCTCTGTTGAATGTGGCCTTCATTTGGGTAGGGTCCTCTGGCTGAGGGGAGGAGGAGGTTGAGGTGGCACACAAGCAGGGGCCCATTGCCCTGAGAATCAGCTGGGCCCAGGGTAGTATGGCCAAGGCAGAGGACCAGGCCACTCCAGAGGGTATTGCAGGTGCCGTCTGGGCTTGTCACCCGTCAGTGACATGGAGCACTTTGCTGTGGTCCTGGGCTCAATCCTGCCATTGGCCAGGGAGGTGGACTAGCTGATCTAGTGGCCGTGATGGGGCTCAGGCTGCAACGGGATGGAAACAGTAGGGTGGCCCGACTCAAGACCACCCCAGGTGGCTCGAATCTACACGTTTGTCCCATCCCTTGGATGTTCATTTGGTCAAACTTCTCCCTAAGTCAGTGATGGCTAACCTTTTTGCCATTGCCAAAAAGTGGGGGGAGCATGGGAGGTCACGGGTATGGGTGCCCACATCCATAGTTTAATGTGCCCGGCCCTCCTGCGCATGCGCATGTGACCCCCCACACTTCCCCCTGCTTTTGGCATGTGATGGCCCGGTGGGCCCAGTAGGGCTGTTTTCCCCCCTCCCCAGGCTCCAGAGGCTTTCTAGGAGCCTGAGGAGGGCAAAAACAGCCTTCCCCATCCTCCTGGAGGCCTTCTGGAAGCCAGAAACAGCCAGTTTCCTGACTTCCAGTGGGACCGGAAGGTGTGAAAATCAGTTGGCTGGTGCGGGCATGCGCGCTGGAGCTGAGTTAGGACAACACTCAAGTGCCCACCAATATGGCTCCATGTGCCACCTGTGGCACCTGTGCCATAGGTTCGCCATCAAGGCCCTAAGTTGTTCCACCGACTGGCCAGGGATGATGGTCAGGTATCTCCTCTCTCTTGACTCGTCAAACTCGATGGGTCTTCTTGCTCTCCAGTGCAACATGAGGACTGAATTTCACATGGACATCAAGGGAAATTCTGCTCCAAGCTCCTGGCCAGACCCTGGGCACCTGAGGTCCTCCTTGGCCTGGTACAGGTTCCCATTGGCAGTGGCTCCTTACAAGCATTTGTCCAGATCACCATCTGTTGTGGCCTGTACACGGCCTGTGCATCTAGTAGCTGATCAGACAGCGAGGAGGCTGGTGTGGTGCTGTGCCAGCAGCCTGTGCAGCTGGCACTCGAGTTGGACAATGAGGAGGGTGGAGAAGATGTGGTGCCAGAGGTGGGGATTCAGCCAGGGCCTTCAGAACCTCCAGAAGCTCCCTTAAGTGAAGAGGATGAAGAGGAGCTTCTTCTTGATGCACGGGCGTGCAGAGCTGCCAAAAATCAGGAATGGCTCCTCAGGAGGAGGTCTCCTCGAGAGTAAGGCTTGGGGCTAATTGGCCACTCCCTTAGCCTATTTAAGGAGGACCGCCGACTGAAGCAATTTGTAGGGAACAACTTAGTTCACATACCTTCGTGTCTGGTCTTGCTTATCTTATCAGCTTCCTGCAAATTGCTTCTGGGCATTCTGCCAACCATAGTAAGTTTTCAGTTATTATTCTTTGAATTCTTGGTGTTAATGCAATTAATTAACAGCCATTGTTGTAAAAGACTGGCTTATTCAGTAAATTAAGGTTTGAACGGACTTTGTGTGTGCTGCGTTCTTTGGGGTCCATAGCTGGAGCCGAACACCATCTGGGGTGCACAATGTCCCAGAGATTACGCAGTCTGCTGGCCATCAGCAGGGGCTGTGCTTGGGTCGATGGCCCCTTCGGCTCCTTCTCGCTTATCTGTTAAATCATTAGTACAGGTTGGATTTGTAGTAACCTTTAGAGGAGATGAATGTTTAATCGAAAAGGATGGAAAATGTGTTACTGCAATGTTAGAAAATGATTTATTTGTATTAAGAGATAACCCAGCAATAGTGGCTAATACTAACTCTTATGCTAATAAGAAGCCACATGATGAATGTATTCACTTACTTCATCGACGATTAGGACATATGAATTTTAAGGTATTGAAAAAGACAGTAGAATTATCTGAAGGGATAATGAGGGCAGTGGTGACTCTTTCGGTCATGTTTAATCTGGCCTTGTTTCCTGGACGTTTCTGGACTATCATTGTGGACTCCCTGGCCATATTTGTACCATCATCCCAGAGTATTGGATATACTCAAAGTCCAAGCTTCTTGCGCTGTGAGATTCCCCCCCCCCTCGCATGTTATTTAGGGCCTATCTTGATGACGGGTTTTGGAACCCCAAGAGATGGCATGCATCAAAGAGGGGATTAAGGTTTTTTTAAAATGCATTGTTAACTAACATTTTAAGGGGTTCAGGGATGACCAGAGTGGGAGTGGGGAGAACCCACAATGATCAAGGCTGGGTCCAGCAGAGGGCAGCGACATTAGGGGTGCAGGGTTGGATAACAGGGAGGGGGCTAGAGGTCAACTTTACGAGGGCTGCATGATCTGTACTGTGGGTGGGAGGGGCAGATATGGTGGAAGCAGGGGGCCATATCATGTTATGGGAGTGTGCTCTCGCTATCTTCAAGCGATTGTGCACTCCGGTCCCCAAGGCTTTACTGAGCTGCCTGACATAATAGCCGGGGTGGCGGTTGATACCCTCAGGCTTATGGTTATGGGGGTTTTCAACCTGCCATCTGTCGGCAAAATGTCTATGGCAGCTCAGGAATTCTTGGCTTCCATGACGGCCTTGGACCTGACCCAATTAGTTCAAGGTCCTACTCACATGGGGGGTCACACTCTGGACTTGATTTTTGCCTCCCTGCGGCGAGGTGTAGTGGTTCAAAAGTCCATGAGAAGGAGAGAGTGATCAGACCATGGCAAGGGCTCGATGACTAAATCCCCTCTTTCCAGATCACTCTGCCACTGAGGGGATTTAGTCATCGAGCCCTTGCCATGGTCTGATCACTCTCTCCTTCTCATGGACTTTTGAACCGCTACACCTTGCCGCAGGGAGACGGAACCGACCAGGTGGTTCCGTCCCAGGCGCCTGATGGACCTGGATAGGTTCCTGATGGAGCTTGGGCCATTCCCTGAGGCTCTGGCTCACGGCGCGACTGAAGAGCTGGTGGCCGCCTGGGATAGGGCAGCTGCCGGAACCCTGGATCGTATCGTGCCTTTGCGGCCTCTGACTTGGTGCCGATCTCAACTGGCTCCCTGGTTTTCCGAGGAGCTGAGAGAGATGAAGCGCTGGAAAAGACGCCTGGAGAGTGATTGGAGGGCACAATTACTCTCAAACGGTTTCCGTGCGTAGAACTCTAATGGTACTCTGCTTTATAAGCCATAATTTCGGGCTTGTAACTCAATAATATCCTTAACACCAATGGGAATGCCACAACAAATAATCATAAGTCACTTTTATCAATGCCATTGAAACTTTGAACAGTCATTAAAGGCTGTTATAGATCAAACACTACCCATACTGACAAAAATAATACTTTTGATCATTTACATAAGGGGTAGTCTAAAAACCATATGTGTGATCCACAGAACCTGTCTAAAAGTTACTTTTATATAACCAAAGTCTAAAAATATTGGCTATACAGAATGAAGAGTAAACATATCAATTATATATAATATATTTGACTTTATTTAAATTTACATTATATAATATTTATTTTAATTTTTTGTCTTGTCCTTCCTACTTTGTAAAGCATGACCCCTGGTATGTAACTGAAAAAAATTACTTTGAAAAAAACTGTGCTGTATGTATATTATCTTTGCTGCATATATCGGTATGCCTGACAAATTATAATGAAACTACTGGGTTGCTCCTTTTAATTGTGAGATAAATTTGAGAGAGCAGGGAACATTTATTGACTCAAGGATGAGATAGTTTAATTCTTTTGGTTACCATTTTCTCATTTGCAAATGCCTTCTATTGTGCACTTTCCCCCCCTTAGGCAGGTTTCATACTAAAAGTAGGAACAGTTGAAAGAATATAATATGGAGGGACCATTTGTTGAAGAAAGTTGGTGAGCATGGAAGCATCCTTTCTTCCTTTCAGTTCTTCACTATAAACATCTATTCCTATAACTGTGTCCCTTTCAACAACTATGAGAATACATGTTTGCTGAAAAATATGATTTTACTCTTATTTTCTAAGCAGATTCCTAATCTCCTGGGATGTTTTGGACATTGTCTGTTGTATTGCAAAGATTTCTCCCTTTATCCTTTCAAATTAATCCATATGGCTTATCAAACAATCTATATTGGGTAGCAATCTTTTAGTATAAACACAGTTCCTTCAATATGTTCTAACATCTGTTGTCAAAGAAACATTGATTTGTTTCAAATCTGCTCAAATATCATGTTAATTACAAGAAGACATTTTGATTGGGAGCATCTCATAGTATTTCAGGTGAGTTTCATCAGTCATAAAACTTGTCTAATAGCTGCTGTGCCATTACAGCTTGGTATTTAACTCCTGGCAAGTTTAATATTGTAACATCAAAAAGAAATACTAATAACTCTGATATTTTAATTCAAATTGGCAAAGCATGAATGTCACACTGAAGACCATTAATAGAAAATAATTGTATTTTCTCCTTCAAGACTTCAGTAATAAAATAAACGATGTATTTACTACTGAAACTAATACTATGGACATAACAATACGTTTTTCAAATATATTCTGTATATCTGTTAATAAGCAGGACAGATGGCATCTCCCAGAAGTTGCTGAAAATAGTTTAGCTTTAGAGTAGCATCTTCATTCTCAGACAGCTGTAATTTGTTTTATAAAGAAACCAAATAAAAATATTTGAATATGGGAGAATATGTATGTTTGATCTTGCAAGCTGTTTGCCACCTACTCCTGCTCCTGAATAGTTGTTTACAAAAAGCAGAATCAAAATGGAGTGGAACGAGATTTAAAAAGCTCATGATTCTCCAGAGCACATGGTTCTTTGCACAGCAATTCATCTCTTTCTACTCTTTTGCCAGATTGCATTGCTTCTATCCAGTATTTGTCAGGAATTGCAACATTGGCAACTTCTGCCAATTTAGTGGCAGAGGTAAATACACAAAATAGAATGAAATGCAGTCCTGATACCAACCAATAAATGTTGGATACCATCAACCTAGCAATTCTTAACAAGTGGGAGATAAGAAGACAATATTACTCTGTAATTATAGTGCTCTTCCCTTCTCATGTAATGCAGAATGGGGGAGTAGCAGTGCTATCATTAGTCATACTTGGAAGAAATGTGAGTAACAAAATGACTATGAAAAAAAAACAACAAAGAAGTAGTGGCAGGTGATCACTATAGTAACCATGTAAGCTTAGCGAAGTTACATCTTTTTCTATAGCAACCACATTATTTTTCTTGATTTTTTTTTAGTTGTCCCTTTTTTAAATGGTATTAAAAGCTCCCATGTATTATAGCAGGGTTGCAGTCTCTCAAACAACTGATATTTGGAATATCAAAAGAAAACTACACTAGTTACAATAGTGATGCTATGTTATTTTGCTAATCTTAAACCTCTGTTGAAGTCTGAACAGCATCATATTTACACGTGTAATTTTTTTTAAAAAAATTGTTTCAGGCCTTTAAGAATCTCATAATAGCTTCTTGAGAGCAATAGAAAAGAGAAAACTAATATTTATTTTATTGCTGTACCTATTTACTCAAGTTCTGCTTAACTTCAACATCATTACCAGTCTGGATCACTGAGCACTAGGCTGGATTATACAAACACAAAAATATATTGACTAAAGCATCTTCAAGAGTTTAAAACTTGTAACATATTTTTTAAAAATGTTTTATGTTATTTCAACAGTGGAGAAGACGAATCCAAAGGACTAAATATATGAAAGCATAGTAAAGGCGACCCTAGCTGAAGGAGTTCCATTTCTAACTCCTAATCTCAAATCTTTATGTAAATTGGAACTTGAATTTACAAATCTACTATTCATCACTAAATCACTAGAAATGATGGATGGCATTATCCTTCCTCATGCCAAATGCCAATGAACTACTGAAGCTGCACAATATTTCCAGGAACTGGAAACAGCTAAGTGCAGCTTCAGTAATTCCTGCAAGCATTGCTCAAGAGGCTCGAAGAAGGAAAACATTTTAGTTATAGGCAGCCGGTTTGTTATTTAGGGATTGTTCTTGAGTAAGAACTTCTTAACCCCAGGGACTGCCTGTATAGATAGGCTAAAGATAACAAAGTCAAACAGGATCAGTCTAAAGATGAGAGCTATGCTTGCACATACTATTTACCAATAATTAATTCAACCTTGGTTTTATACAACTTAATTTTTCAGACTGATATGGCACACTTAACCAGAAACAACCCAACCAAAGACTGGATATGCAGAATAGGCTAAATAAAAGTAGGCTAGTTTGTCACATACACAATAGTGTGAACGAATAATCTTGGAAGATGAAAAAAATTCACAGACTAGACAACTGTCATGCAAAAAATATTTCAACCATAGAAACAAAAAGGGGATGGGAAGCATCTCAGAAAGGACCCTAATTTTCTGGAAAGCAAAAGTAAAGGAGTGAAATGTTTTCAGACTTGCAAGATTGATGTCAGCCTTTCAAGCTACTCCAGACAAGCAATATAAACCCTGAGTACCAACACATGCTTATAGGCCCAAGCCTCTATTCTCTTAAGCAGTACCTTCTTCTTCCCATTTACCTGCTCTTGAATAGGAAAATGGAAGTAGTGCCAAACACTGGAATATTTGTATTTGACCTTTCCTGCTTTGCCAATTCTGCTATAATTGGGAGGCCTCCTTCTGTTGATTTGGCAAATAGAATCCTTCATCTCTATTCCAAAGACATCCTGAACTCATTGGGAGGAAGTTGCTTAAAACTGCTCTGGCTTATGACATGCTCAGAAAATTGGGAGAATGAGACTTCCGGTTGACGTTGTGGCGATTTTCAGACACAGGGAACTGGTCTCTGCATTCCCTGTGCTGAGTTCTCCCTATTCGTGGGCTCTGAGAGGAGCCAAAGCTGTCCTGTAGGGGCAGTGAAGCAAAGAGGGGCGCCCTGTGAGGTCGAGGAGAGTCACAGCTCTCCTGTCTGACCCAGGATTTCTTTTTTCCTCTCAGTCATGGCAAGAAGAGGCAGCCTAAAAATGGCTGCCAGAAAGCTGTGACAACTGAAAAAAAACAACTAAGACTGGTGCTGGAGCAAAGTAGGTAAATAGTGACTGGAACTGGGGAAGAGGATTTCTTTTTGCCTTAACTTAACCCCAAGGAATAATTTGGAAAGATTTTCTCAGAACTATTTGTTTAAGCGGTGTCTAAGCATTCTGAGAAATACCAGACTGGAAGGCACAAGAGAGAAAAATAATAAATTTTGAAATGTATAGGAAATTGGACTCCTAAATTGAGAAGATGCATACTGGGAATGTATTTTAAAATGCTGGAATTTTATTTATAAAACTTATTCTGCTTTTGTAATTGATTTATAACTAAAATGATAACTGCCGAGTGGTTATACTGAAATTTAAGTTGAGAGCGCCACCTGCTGACAAAAGGAAAAACTACAAGCCTGGAAATATTTATGAGAAGGATATCTATTGGATTATTGGATTATTCCCAACTACCCCAGGATTACTGGAGATTTAAATATGAAAATAAGTAAGCTACTTAATTAAAAGGACCCCTGAAAAGCTTCTGATAATCCCTGGGATTATTCAGATGGAACTGACTGTTTACCTTTGGGATATAAAGAACTGTGATCAGCTCACCTTTTCAAGGGGAACCTAAGGACTGAATAAATAGCTCTAGAATAAATAGTTGAACAAAACTGGAATTCTTTTTTAAAAAACAAAATAAGATGCTTTATAAGGAAGAAACAAGTGAAACATCAAAGGAGATGGCATTATTTTTTCAAAACACAAAGGACATTATTAGAGCCGAGGTGGCGCAGTGGTTAGAATTCAGTACTGCAGGCGACTTCAGTTGACTGCTAGCTGCAGTTCAGCAGTTCAAATCTCACCAGCTCAAGGTTGACTCAGCCTTCCATTCTTCTGAGGTGGGTAAATTGAGGACCCAGAATGTTGGGAGCAATACGCTGACTCTGTAAATTGCTTTGAGAGGGCTGTAAAAGCACTATGAAGCGGTATATAAGTCTAAGTGCCATTGCTATTATGGAGAAAGGATTTAAGGAGATTACGAAAAAAATTGAAAATGCTATACAAGGGATGATGAGCAAAGATCAAGATGCCTAGGAAAGGGAGGAGCTAACAGTAGAAATAAAGGAAAAGACTGAGATGAAAACTCAGAGAAGAAAAGAAGAAAACAAAGAGGAGGCAACAAAGAAAATAACAGTGATTGATGAATTAAATCAGAGAGAAAATATATTAAGAGAGTTGAAAAGAGAATTGGAGATACAGGAAGGTGTCTTAGAAAGGGAAATAGGGGCATGGGCAGAAATATTAGAAACCAAGCAGGTTTCTCCAGGTACCCTGGAGGAGGGTAGAGGTGGGAAAAATACTCAGATTGAACAACCAAGAAGCAAATGTAGAAAGAGATAAAGATTTTAGAGAGGAATATGGGAGACAAGACAAAAAGAAAAAAAGCATAGCAACTAAAGTATTGAAGTGGAGGAGATGATGGATAGATGATTTTTTGTTTTTGGTGTTGTTTTGATTTGATTTGCTTTTCCTCTCTCTTTCCTTTCTCCTTTTTGTAGGTAAGTGACATGACTAGAAGTTAGGTAGGATAGAAAGAAAATATTTTTTAACAAAGGATGATATGATTAAAAGTTAGAATAAGAGATAAAAAAGAGAAAAGGTGAATATTAATGTATTAATATTAATATTAATGTATAATATTATAAAAGGTGAATATTATTTTATATAATAAAATAAGAGTAATAATAAGAGAAAACATGGAATAATTGAATAATGATAGATTGCAATGTTATATAAATATGTATTACTATACAAAATATATAAGTTGGATTGAAAGTAATAACTATGACTAAAGTCATTAGTTTTATTTGCATTAGAATGTATAACACCCAGGTACCACAGTACCTTCTAACTTCACGAGATCTTTTTCTCCCAAGAAGTTGGGAGATCTGACTGCACTTTTTCTTAACTGATAGTCACATGGTCTTTTTTTGTTACCCTGCATGTAGGAGAACGGAGCTGGAAAGCAGGTTAATGAGGGAATTGTGGTTGCTCTGAGATGAGGTGGGATTTTGCACTATGATTGCTCATAAGTAAGAAAGAACCAGTAAAAGAGGAATGGAAAAATCCCTATCTGTAGATCAGCGTTTCTCAGTCTGGGCAAGTTTAAGATGGCTGAACTTCATGCTGTCTGGGGAATTCTGGGAATTGAAGTCCATGCACCTTAAAGATGCCAAAGTTGAGAAGCATGGGTCTAGACTAGAATTTAGGATTTTCCATTCCTGTTTTATTTAGAGTTTGGTGCAATTAAATAAATCAGCTTTGGTTTCCTTAACAAATAGTGATTAAAGCGATATGAACCATTATTGGACTTTTATGAGAAACTGAAATTAAAAGTTGATCTGGATCTTTGATTATTAGAAATGGATTATGGAAATAATGTAGACAGAGACTTCCAGCAGTGACGTCTCGTGGAGTGGATGAAGGTGCCTTTGACAGCTCCCGAATACCCAGCTAATTCCTGATTTGGAGCCCCTTTAAGGGCAATTTCAGGCTCGGAGGGTCTGGAATAATAAAGGGGAAGGCTTGGATTCTCGGGCGAGACGCTAGTGCCCTGGAGGAGAAAAGCCAGACCTTTTAAATCCTGCAGGGAAAAATCTGCCCCAAGGCAGATCAGGAGCGATGGCGGCCGTCTCAGTGAGGAAGTAAAGAGTGGTATCAGTGGCAGTGATCATTTGAAAGTGGAGCAAGAAAGAAAGAAAAAGTGACATTTAAAGAAAATTTACGAGAAAGAGAGATGCGGAGAGCAGAGAAAGTGGCAACAGAGAGGGAGTGCACTTTAAAGAAGGCGATCGAACGAAGACAGCAAAGACGGAAACAATGAAAGTGGAAGTAACAAAGATACAAAGGTACAACCAGGATTACTGAGGAGGAATTGCGACTGAAGATAGAAAAAGAGTAAATTAACACGGTGATTTTTGGAATTTTGATTAGAACTGAGAACTTCCCTCCCTTGGACTGATAAAATTGGTGTAGGTGGACAGAGAATATTGGGAAGAAAAGTGTGGACAGAAAATTAAAAATAGACAATCGAATTTTGTGAATTTATAAATACCAGGAAAGTAAGACTGACAAGTGGGACGGATCAGATGGTGGAGTGAAGAGCGGCAAGGGTGAGAATAATAAATGGACAAGCTGATGCAATAAGCTGTGGAAGAACCGGAAGAAGGCAGTCTTAAAAAAAAAACTTTTAAAGAGAGAGACAATTCTGCTGTAAAAGATTGAATATTGGCTTGAGTATTATCTTTGAAATTGTAACCGGATTATTTTTGAAATTGTAATTGTAATTGGAGCAGGGGGGCATTTTGGTCTGCTGAAAAGGTTTATTGTTATATAGAAGATTAAGAGTTGAAGGGGAATACATATATAGGAGGGAAAAAGGGATTGTTTAAAACAGTAAAATTTCTAAATAGATAATAGCATTAGAAAGTCTGTAATTAAATTTAAGGATTAAAGGATTTAAGGGTTAAATAATAATAAATAGATAACAATTACAAGTGAGAAATCTCAAGAGTAGTTAAATTGAATTGTAATAGGTTAGAGTGATCTTTAAATTTTTCCTTTTATGAAATTGTGGAAGAACCTGACAAGTAATTTAATAATGTCAACAATAACAATAACAAAAATTGGAAAAAAACCTGTATCAACCCCAACTTTGATGCCTTCCCCCTCAACCCAGCATTCGATTGAAAGTATGCTGGGAAAGGAAAAAGACAAGACAGAACCAACAATGAGCACTATGCAGACCATACTACAAATGATTCAAGAGACTTTAATGAAATCTCAAGAAAACATGGCAGATCACCAAGAGGAAGCTGGAAGGTTTCATAATGAAATTAAAAATGAAATAGGAGAATTAAAGGAATATTTAAAGAGCATGAAGGTGAAGATGCAGAATATACAGCAAACAGTAGTAGAGAATGAGCAGAAAGTCAAAAAAATAGAATCTAAAGTAGACTTATTGGATCTGAAAATAGAAATGGCAGAACAGGATGCTCGGCAAACAAATAAAGAACTGGCTGATTCTATCACATTTTTAGAAATGGAGAAAGCTTCCTTCTTTTTGCATTTTCAGAATGTGGAGGAAGAGAAAGATTTGGAAGGGAAGATGAGTGAAATAATATCAGAATTAATACAACGAGATAAAGAGGAGGTAATAGATTCGATAGACTAGACAAATAGATTTTGAGTACATAATAATTATATTAGAAGACATCGATTGGCACGGGAAGTACACATTAGGTTTAGTAAAAAAACAATGAGAGACGAAATATATAAAAAATCCAGAGAGAAAACAGTAGCTTATAAAGGGAAAGAGATTATTATATTAAAACAAATCCCACGGAGAATACGAGACCAAAGAAAACAATATCATCAGCTGACATCCCAACTAATACAACACAAAGTGATGTTCCAATGGATTATGCCAGAAGGAGTCCTTATTACGTGGCAAGATAAAAAATTCAAAATTGACTCAGTAGAAAAAGCACAGGAGTTTTACAAAAATTATTTGGAAGACGAACAAGAAAGTAAGGACGAATTAGAAAGCAAAAGCCAAGAAGAGAAACAACAAGAAGAAATAGAAAGAGAGGAAGAATTAAAGAAAGCCCAAGAAAAAGAACGAGAAGAAAGGGAAGGAGCAAGAGAAAGAGTTACAAGAAGTAAAAAAAAACAAGTACAGTAAGGGATGGAAGAAGCAATATCGTTATTCTCTGTAAATATTAACGGCTTAAATATACAGAAGAAAAGAACAGAAACATTCTCAAAATTAAAGAAGTTAGACACAGATTATTTGTCTACAAGAAATTCATATAAAAAAAGGCTTTCAAAACTATTGGAAAATAAGAAATTAGGGAAATTATACGTGTCTCTGTGTCAACAACAAAAAAAGGGAACAGCAGTATACATAAAAGAAAGAATAAAATCAGAACTAAAATATGCGGCTGATGAAGGCAGAATTTTGATGGTCAAATTAGATACTGAATCCAAACAATTTTTATTAGTTGCGATATATGCTCCAAATTCAAATCAGCAAGAATATTATAAAAAAATACATAATAAAATAGCAGAACAGGAGATAGAAAATATTTGCATAATAGGAGACTATAATGCCAGAGTGGATAGTAAAAAAGACTACCATAGTGAGAAGAAAACAAAAAAAAGAAAGAAAGAAAGAAAGAAATATTACCAAAAGAGTTCTTCAATTGATACAAGAATTAGGTTTAAAAGATACCTGGAGAGAAATCAATAAAGAAGAGCGGCAATATACTTATTATTCACATCCACATCAGTCCTGGTCCAGGATTGACATGGCCTGGATGTCAATACAACTGCAATTGGAGATTGAAAAAATAGATATTGGAATAAACGAATGGGCAGAATAAACGAATAATTCATTGGAAGGGACAAAAAAAATATAAAAGTTGGACTCTAAATCAATATGTTTGCAAGGAGAAAGAATATAAATTGTGAATGGAAAAAGAAATAGAGATCTTTCTGAGCATAAATAAAAAAGAAGATACCTCGCCCCAAAATCTCTGGGATACCCTAAAAGCTTACATCAGAGGGGTCTCGATTGCATATATTGTGAAGAAAAGGAGAGAGAAAAACACACAACAAAATAAATTACAGGAAGAACTCAAAAAATTAGAAGAAAAATTACATAAAGAGCCCCAAAACAAGAAAATTAAAGAGGAAAGAACGATAATTAAACATAAATTAAATTTGATTACACAGGAAGAATTAGCCTGGAAAATAAAGACAGCGAAGCAAAATTACTTTGAGCATGCAAATAAAATAAGTAGGTGGTTAGCTTACAAACTGAAAAAAGAAAAGGACAAAAGAATGATACAATGTCTGAAAGATGAAGAAGGGGCAATTCGATATAGAAAAGAAGATAAAAAATGAATAATCTATAATTTCTTCTCTAAATTATACACACAAGAAAAAATAGAAGAACCAGAAATTAAAAAAATATCTGGAGGAAATAAACGTTGGTAAATTAACAGATGAACAAAAAGAAATACTGAATAGACCAATTTCTGAAACTGAATTTGGGATGGCTATAAAAAGACAAAAAAATAATAAGACTCCAGGCCCTGATGGACTACTGATTGAACTATATAAGAATACAATAAATCAGATAGGAGGGCTAATGTTAGAAATATTTAATGATGTATTGCAGGAGACAAATATTCCGAAATCATGGTCAGAGGCATTAATTACACTTATACACAAAGAAGATTCGGATCAACAACTAATACAAAACTACAGGCCTATCTCTCTATTAAATTCTGATTATAAAACATTTATGTCAATAATTACTGAAAGACTAAAAACGATTCTGAATAAGCATATTCATCCGGATCAAAGTGGATTTTTACCAGGACGCCAAATCAAAAATAATACACGTACAATAGTTGACATATTAGAGTATTATGAAATACACTTGGAGAAGCAAATTTCACTGGTTTTCCTTGATGCACAAAAAGCTTTTGCCAATCTGAATTGGAAATTTATGACAAATTTGATAAAGAAAATGGAATTTGGACAAAAATTTGGAAAAATGGTTGAAAAAATATATTCAAAACAAATAGCAAAAATATTGTTTAATCGAGACACAACAGAGGGATTTGAGATAACAAAGGGAGTAAGACAAGGTTGCCCTCTTTCCCCACTTTTCTTTTTCCTATCACTGGAACACCACTTTTAAATAGAATTAGAGAAGATCAAGAGATTAAAGGTTTGAAAATTAAGAATGAGGAATATAAAATTCAAGCCTATGCAGACGATATGGTTTTTATAATTGAAGACCCGCTAAAATCAGGCCCTAAATTGATTAAAAAAGTAGACAAATTTGGAGCAGTGGCAGGTTTAAGAATAAATAAAAATAAATCAAAACTATTAACTAAAAATTTTACAAAAGAACAAGAGATAGAATTAGAAAAGACTATGGATGTACAAACTACCAAAAAAATAAATAAATGGGAATTTGGCTAACCGCAGGAAGTTCATCAATCAAAAAAGAAAATGATGATAAATTGATTTGGCAAATTGAGAAGGATTTGGAAAATTGGACAAAGCTGCAAATTTCATGGACAGGAAGAGTGGCAGCAATAAAAATGAGTATCTTGCCCAAAATTTTATTCCTGTTCCAGGTTATACTGATTAGAATAGAAAAAAAATTTTTTGACTTACTAAACAGAATAACTATTACATTTATTTGGCAAGGGAAGAAAGCCAGAATTAGATTAAAAGTATTACAAGGGATAGAGGAGGATTAGCTTTCCCGGACTGGGAGATCTATTACCAAGCAGCTGGCTTAGTCTGGATAAAGAAGTGGATAGAATTAGAAAATAAAAGACTCTTAATACTAGAGGGACACGATCTTCATGTAGGGTGGCACACATTTCTATGGGGGGAAAACAGAGTATTCATGGATATTTCAAAAGACATGTAATTAGGAACTCACTCTTAACAATTTGGAACAAAGTTAAGAAACATCACTACATAGGTGTACCATCCTGGATCTCCCCAGAAGAAATGTTAACACACCCAAATTTACTAAATTGGTCCAAAATTATTAGACATAGGGATATTGTTAATGAGGGGGGAACTTTAAAAGCAAAATACAAACTGGAACAGGATTTAGGTAGAGAAGTACAAATAAGATCGAAATATATGGAAGAAAAGAAAGTGGATCAAATTAGAATAGAATACACCGATCTTGATAAAATCTTGTTAAAGAATGAACAAAAACTAATTAGTAAAATATATAAATTTCTATTACGGTATAAAATGGAAGAGGAAACGGTAAAAGAAACAATCAAATGGGCCCAAAATTTTAATTACCTGATAAGAGTTGGAGAAGTGGGAGAAGATGAGGAAAACCAATATGAAACTAACAATCTCAACCACATACAAGGAAAACCAGATGAAAATGTTTCACAGATGGCATCTCCCATCAGCGAGAATAGCGAAAATGTTCCCCAGCAACTCTTCGAAATGTTGGAAGTGTAAGATGAGTTATGGAACATTTTATCATCAATGGTGGACATGCCCGGTGGTGAAAAAATCAAAAATTGGATTGAAGAAATAATTCAGAATTCAATAGAGGGAAAACCTGAACAGTTTCTATTAGGGATGTCAATAGAAAACTATACTAAAGAAACACAGTATCTCGTACTACATATATTGACAGCAGCGTGTATTATATATGTGCAGTACTGGAAGGAAGAAGAATTATCACCAGATAAAGATATAATTAAAAAGATCTTGGAATGCGCAGAATTTGATAAACTAACTAAAGAAATACAGGGGAAAGAGGAAACCAAATACTATAAAGTGTGGAATAATTGGTATGAATGGTTGAAAAATAAAGAAATAAATTAAAGGAATGAAGAAGAGAAAGAGAAAAATAATAATAGTAATAATAATTTTATTTCTATACCACCCTTCTCCCGAAGGACTCAGGGTGGTGTACAGCCTATTAAAAACACAAGACAAACATCAATTAAAATTATTAAAATTATTAAATAATTCGGCTCAATTTAAGACTCCAAAAATTAAACACCTGATTTAAAATTATTACATTGATAACCCAGCCTGGCGGAACAACAGGGTCTTAAGGGCACAGCGAAATACCCGGAGGTCGGAGATCTTACGCATTTCCGGGGGCAGTTCATTCCATAGGGCTGGGGCTCCCACAGAGAAGGCCCTCCCCCTGGGTGTCGCCAGCCGGCATAGCTTGGCTGATGGCACCCTGAGGAGACCCTCTCTGTGAGAGCGAACTGGCCGGTGGGAGGTTATTGGTGGCAGAAGTCGGTCTCGAAGGTACCCGGGTCCTGTGCCATGGAGCGCTTTAAAGGTGGTGACCAACACCTTGAATCGCACTCGGAAGACCACTGGGAGCCAGTGCAGCTCGCGCAGGAGGGGTGTCACGTGGGCACATCGGGTTGCGCCCATAACCACCCACGCGGCCGCATTCTGGACCAGTTGGAGCCTCCAAGTGCTCTTCAAGGGGAGCCCCATGTAGAGAGCATTACAGTAGTCCAACCGGGAGGTGACAAGGGCATGAGTGACCGTGCGCAAGGCATCCCGATCCAGAAAGGGCTGCAACTGGCGAATCAGGCAGACCTGATAGAAGGCCCCCCTGGCCACGGCCGTCATATGCTCTTCTAAAGACAGCCGTGCGTCCAGGAGGACACCCAGATTGTGAGCCCACTCTGTGGGGGGCAAAGATTCACCCCCAATAGTCAGCGATGGCACCAGCTGACTATAACGGGGGGAGCCACAGCCACTCAGTCTTGGAAGGGTTGAGTCTGAGCCTGTTTCTCCCCATCCAGACCCGCACGGCCTCCAGGCAGCGAGACATCACATCAAGGGCATCGTTGGGGTGGTCTGGGGTGGAAATGTACAGCTGGGTGTCATCAGCGTACAGATGACATTTCACCCCAAAACCACGGATGATCTCACCCAGCGGCTTCACATAAATGTTGAACAGAAGGGGCGAGAGGACCGACCCTTGCGGCACTCCCCATAGGAGACGCCTCGAGGTCGACCTCTGCCCCCCTGCCAACACAAACTGCGAGCGGTTGGAGAGGAAGGAGGAGAACCACCATAAAATGGTACCCTCTATTCCTAACCCCCTCAACCGCTGCAGCATGATACCATGGTCGATGGTATCAAAAGCCACTGAGAGATCTAATAGGACTAGGACAGAGGAGCAACTCCTGTCCTGAGCCCTCCAGAGATCATCCACCAACGCGACCAATGCCGTTTCAGTGCTGTACCCCTGTCTGAAGCCCGACTGGTACGGGTCCAAATAGATTGCTTCATGCAGGTGTCGGGGAAGCTGTCGTGCCACCACGCTCTCGACAACCTTCGCCACAAAACAAAGGTTGGAGACCGGACGGTAGTTAGCTAATTCAGCCGGGTCCAGGGAAGGCTTCTTGAGGAGGGGCCTCACCACCGCCTCTTTCAAGGTGGCAGGAAAGGCACCCTCACTCAAAGAAGTGCTTGTAATTCCCTGGAGCCAGCCTCGTGTAACCTCCCGGGAGGCCAGTACCAACCAGGAGGGACACAGGTCCAATAAACATGTGGCAGCACTAATCTTACCCAGAACCCTGTCCACATCCTCGGGAGCCACAGGATCAAACTCCTCCCAGATAATATTCTCAAGACCTCCCCTCGTCTCCTCCCGTGGACTCATCCAGTCGGATTCCAAGCCATCCCGAATCTGAGCGACTTTATCATGCAGGAATTGCACAAAATCCTCAGCACAACCCTGCAAGGGGTCTTTCTGTGCTCCCCCCCGAAGAAGGGAGTGGGTTACCCTAAACAGAGTGGCTGGGCGGTTCTCTGCAGATGCGATAAGAGCAGAAAAATGGTTAGATTTTGCCGCTTTTATCGCCACTAGGTAGGTCTTGATATAAGACCTCACCTGTGTCCGGTCGGAAACGGATTGACTAGTCCTCCAAATGTTCTCTAGGCGTGTTTTCTGACGCTTCATCTCTCTCAGCTCCTCAGAGAACCAAGGAGCCAATTGAGATCGGCATCGGGTCAGAGGCCGCAAAGGCACGACGCGGTCCAAAGCTCCGGAGGCTGCACTCTCCCAGGCGGCCACCAGTTCTTCAGTCGAGTTGTGTGCCAGAGTCTCAGGAAACGGCCCAAGCTCCGTCAGGAACCTTTCGGGGTCCATCAGGCACCTGGGACAGAACCATCTGGTCAGTTCTGTCTCCCTGCGGTAGGGGAAAGCGGTAGGAAAGTCCAGGTGAAGGAGCGAATGATCTGTCCATGACAAGGGTTTAATATCTAGGTCCCCTCTACCAAGATCATTCAACCACTGACCAGAGACAAAAATCAAGTCCAGAGTGTGTCCCCCCATGTGAGTGGGGCCTTGAACTAACTGGGTCAGGTCCATAGCTGTCATGGAAGCCATGAACTCCCGAACCACCTCTGACGCCTCACCCGCAGATGGGAGGTTGAAATCCCCCATGACAATAAGTCTGGGGGTATCAACCGCCACCCCGGCAATGACATCGAGTAGTTCGGGCAGGGTCGCTGCCACGTGGCAGGGAGCCAGGTACGTAGTCAGCAAACCCATCTGCACCCCACGGCCCCACTTCACATAAAGGCTATCTGAGGAACAGTGGTCTCCCTCGGACAAAGACTTTCCCGAATAATCACCGCCACTCCCCCACCCCTCCCCTGTGCCCTTGTGAGAGATCAATTAACAGATTAGTAGAATGTGAGAGATCAATTAACAGATTAGTAGAAATGTAATATAATATGAGAAAAAGGCTGAAATAGTTAATGTTATAATATCTGTAAATATTAATATATAGTCAGAAATGGATCACTGTTAATTAGCTGAAAAGAAACTAAGGTTTTTGTATATGTTGTATGTCTATGTATGTCTTTTAAACTATGTTTACAATAAAAAACTTTTTAAAAATAAAAAAGGAAATAATGTAGACAAATGTTAATCTTAGAGTAAGAGTTTGATATATTTTTTACTTATATTTGTGCTAAAGAAAGTTGGAAGTCATTCGGGACTTCCGGTAGTGATGTCAATGGGTTAGGGACGAGGGAACGGGTCTCCACTCTCGAAGTCCCTAATATCCTTGATTTGAGCGTGGATATAGGTGCTATCGACCTTGGAGAGGTCGATAGAATAAAGGGGAATCTCCGAGGACCTCGGAGAGGACAGCAATCCCTCCGAAGGTTCAGGAAAACCCCCTTAACTCTGATCGAGGAAGAACCAGCCATTTAGGCTGGCCTGAAACGCTGACAGCTGTTTAAAAGGAAGTGAAAATCGTAAAAAGGAAGCATCGGTGGAAACAAAGAGTGAACGAAGGAAGAATCGGAAAGGTACACTTACAGTTTCAAATTGCTGAAAGAAAGGAGGAGGAAGAAGTCTTTAAGCAAGAGATAAGAAAGAGAGGCGGCGACTGAAAAACGGAGTGGAGGGGGAATCCATTTTGACAGTGACAGAGCATAATCGGACAGCTAGCAAAATCGGAAGAAATCCAGGGGAAAGCTGGTCGTTGGAACATTGGGACGACATTGAGAACTTTGCAGTAAGATCCTGTGAGAAGTGAAAGTTTCAAGAGTTTGGAGAATATTTGATGAGAGGATTATTATACTTAGAGAAGAAAAGACAGGGAAGCCCTGCCGATTTGAGGCAGAGAGAACACGGTGAGTATTGGACTTATAATACCTTTTTTTTCTTGGACTGCCCTGGCTTTGGCTTTCTCGATAATACATTAAACACTTGGATAATTGGATAATGAGATAATTGGACAATTGGACTAAGATACTCAGACAGGCAACATGTTACAACTTTAGCCGACATTCAATGTGTATTGGACATAATAAGGAAAGACTGAGTGATCGCGAAGTGTATTGGATTTACAACGTTGCCTTTCTCTTTTTTCTCTCATTACCCATTTTCTTTTGAAGATTTAAACTTAGAACTTTGGGACATATGGATAATATTTAGACACTTGGAAGTCGCTTCGGATTTTAGCCGGATACTTAATATAAAAAATTTCGGGACACAGGACATTTAAAAAGGAGGAGGATAACGTAAAGAATCTTGGATTTATAGTACTTTTTTCTGAATTCCCTTTTCCTTCTAAATGACTGGATTTTGGAATATTTGAAAGATACTTAACTACTGGATAATTGGAGAATAGGATTGGACTAGTGGACATTTAATTTAAATTGGAAAACAGAGAAGAATAAAAGAGGAGAGTGGCTTAAAAGAAGAACTTGCAATTAAAATTGACTATCACTACTGATCAAGAAGTAACATACATACATATATTGTTCTGAAAAATTTATTCTTATATAGGATTGCATAGTCTAACTTTATAGCCATTAAGTGAAATATTGGTCTGTTAGTCTGTATTTATATATTTAGATTTAAAGATGTATATTACAGTACATTATATTTAGTAGATTTACACAAATTATATTTATATATTTATATTAGATACTTTAAAAATTAATAGTAATTGAGATCTGTTTAATAGTATAAGAGATTTAATAATTATTTATTATTAATTAATTATTCAATTATTTAACTTTAATGATAAATAACTGATGAATTGCTAGAATATTACACTTTTCCCTCAATCCCTCCTTTTTAATCTTCCTTATTACTGTTTCATAATATTGAAGAGCATAGAAAAAATATTGAATATTGAAAAGTGAAAAGTGAAAGATAATTCTGGGTGCAAATTTAAGAAATAGACTTATAAATGACTAGTATATGAAATTCTGGGAAATAATAGAACAAAAAATAGAAATGGCAACTACAAGCACAACAACAACTAAACCAAGTAAGAAAATACCCTCGAGCCAGATGATACTGATGGCTTCTCCGGCCCAACATAAACCAGCTGAAGTTACAGAAAAGGATAAGACAAGCCCCGCCCTTAGTATGCAAAATATTCATTCTGCATTAGCAATGATTCAGGAAGGGATGAACAGAATGCAGGAAACGATGGTCCACAATCATGATGTGGGTGAAATTAGATGTAGGTGAAATAAAAGACAATATTAAGAAGATGGAAAAAATTCAACAAAACATAGCAGAAAACGAGCAGAGGATCCAAAAGGTGGAAGAAAAAATAGAGTACACAACCAACAGAAAGGAAAGAATGGAACAAGATCAAGGGGCGCTTAATAAGGAAATGGAGGATGCATTAACCTACCTTGAAATGGAGAAGGCTTCTTTTTATTTACAATTTCAAAATGTAGAAGACCAAAAAGAGGAAGATTTAGGCGAAATAATGACGGAAATATTGGCGAAGGCAACTCAAAGGGACAAGGAAGAACTACGAACTGGAATAGACGAAATATACAGAGTTCATATGAACTATGCAAGGAGGAACAAATTACCCAAAGAAATACACATTAGATTTACGAAGAAATCAATAAAAGAAGAGATTTACAGGAAAATGAGAGAAGAGACAATTATGTATAAAGGAAATTTTAACTCTCAAACAAATACCGAGAAGAACAAGAGACCAAAGAAGAAATTACAACTTCCTAACTACACAGCTGAATAAATTTAAAATAAAGTTTTGCTATCTCCTGGGAGGAAAGAAAGTATAGGATTGAGAACCTAGGAAAACTTCAAGATTTTTTTGAACAACACTTCACATGTGAAGAGGAACAAGAGAGAAGGGAAGAAACGGAACCCAGAAGGCAAGAGGCACAGCGAATAGATAAAGAAGAAAAAGATCAGGAAGATAAAAGAAGAGGAGAGAGAGAAAGAATGGAGAGAGAGGGGGCGAGGGAAAAGACACAAAGAGTTACCAGAAACACAACAAAGTTAAAAATAACAAATAGATAAGCCAACAGAGATGGAAGGAGAACTAAAAGTTATTTCGATCAATATAAACGGACTCAACTCACCAATGAAAAGGAAATACATATTCACGAAACTGCAAAAACTTGATATCGACATTATAACATTACAAGAAGTGCATATTAAAAGACAACAACAAAAACTGTTGGAAAATTGTAAATTAGGAAGACTATACACGTCCTTAGGAGATTGCAAAAAGAGGGGGGTGGCAATGTATGTCAAAAATCACTTAAAAACTAAACAGATATACACAGACACAGAAGGACGCATCTTAATAATGGAAATACAAACAGAAATAAAAACAATATTACTAGCATCTATATATGCACCCAATGGAAACCAGAGAGATTTTTAGAAGAAACTGAACGACATAATTAAAGACCTGGACTATGAGAACATCTGTATTGTCAGGGATTTTAACACAATCATGAATTTACAGGACGATTATCGGAGTAACAAAAAAGGCAAAACCAGAAAGAAAACTTTACCGGAGACATTTAAAGATATGGTGGAAGAATTACACCTATACGATGCGTGGAGAGAGGCAAATAAACAAATCAAACAATATACATATTACTCAAGTCCACACCAGTCATGGTCGAGGATCGACATGGCCTGGATGACACCAGATCTTAAAAAGGAAATACAAGACATCGAAATTATACCGAATATATGGGCTGACCACAACCTTATAAAAATAACATGGAAAGGATATCGTAAGCAAAAGAGATGGATGATAGACACTGGAATAATAAAAGATAAAGAATACTTGCGGATGATGGAGAAGGAACTCAAAATATTTCACCAAATAAACACTAAAGAACAGACTTCGTTACAAAACCTTTGGGAAACAACAAAAGCCTACATAAGAGGCCTCACTATAGCGTATACAGCTAAGAAAAATAAAGACAAATGACAAAAAAGAATTAACTTATTAGAAGAACTTAACCTCTATGAATCACAATTGCAGAGACAGCCCGATGATAAAATAATAAAGGCAAAACTGAACCTTACCAAACATAAACTGAATTTAATCACGCAAACAGAAGTAGCACAGAAAATTAAAATGGCAAAGCAGAAATACTTTGAGCACGCAAACAAAACAAGACGCTGGTTAGCGTATAGACTGAAGAAAGAGAGGGAGAGTAGAATAATATACCAACTACAAGATGAAACAGGACAAACATACAGTACGAATCCAGATAAAAAATGTATAGTTAAAGAATTCTACCAAAAACTTTATACACAAGAGGAGATTCAGGACCGAGATATTAAGGAATATCTGCGTAAAGCAAACCTTTCAAAACTGGAGGAATCCCAGAGAGACATATTAAATAAACTGATCACAATGATAGAGTTAATGGAAGCACAGAAGAAACAAAAGAACAACAAAGTACCAGGCCCAGACGGAATTCCAACAGAATTTTACAAAAACTGCCAGTCCCCGATAGATGAACTATTACTTCAAGTCTTTAATGACGCATTGTTAGAAGCAGAAACTCTTAAATCCTGGGCCGAAACTATCATCTCACTTATCCCCAAAGAAAATTCGGACCTGACACAGGTCAAAAACTATAGACCGATTTCGCTATTAAACGTGGACTATAAATTATTTATGACAGTTATAGCACAAAGATTGAAAACAGTAATACACAACTATATACATTCCGATCAAAATGGTTTTGTCCCAAGGAGACAGATAAAAAATAACATGAGAACAATTATAAATGTCCTAGAATATTATGAGCAAAAAATTGATTAAAAAGTAGCCCTAATTTTTCTCGACGACCAAAAGGCATTCGAGAACCTGAATTGGAATTTTCTTATATCACAACTAGAGTTTATGGATTTTGGCGATAAATTTTTAAAAATGATCAAGAAAGTATATTCTTCCCAGACAGTGAAAATTGCAATTAATGGGGATATGACAGAAAAAATGGACATACAAAAAGGGGTGAGGCAAGGATGTCCACTATCTCCCCTATTGTTTATAATAGGACTGGAAGTCTTATTAAATGAAGGAAGGAAGGAAGTAGAAATAAAGGGCCTGAGGATACGGAAGGAGGAATACAAGTTACAAGCCTTTGCCGATGACGTCGTGTTCATAGTGGAACAGCCATAAATATCAGGAATTGAGTTATTAGCGAAGATAGAAGAATATGGCAGAGTGGCGGGACTTAAAATTAATAGACAAAAAACTAAAGTTCTGACCAAAAATTTAACTAAGACACAAGAGACAAAATTGGAAGAAGAATTAGGAATACAGATTGCAAAAAAAGTAAAATACTTGGGAATTTGGCTCACTACAAAAGTAGCAATGATTAGAGAGGATAACTATATCAAATTCATGAAACAAATTAAAAAAGATTTGGAAATATGGAATAAATTACAACTGTCACTTTTGGGTAGAATAGCATCACTAAAAATGAACATATCACGAAAATTACTTTATCTCTTTCAAGTGATACCAATTGGCCCAGGAAAAGATTTTTTCAAGAACCTCAATAAGATAGTAATGGGACTTCTGGCAGCGACTTCAGCGCGTTAGGGACGAAAGGAACGGGGCTCCGTTCCTGAGTGCCTAACAATCCTGTACCTGGAGCCGAAATAGGCGCTGATGATCTCGGAGGGATCATCAGTTTAAAGGGGAACGTCTCAGGACCTCGGAGGGGAGCGCAAATCCTCCGAAGGTACAAGACAAATACCTTAATCCGGTGCATGGAAAAACCAACCTCTTCAGGTTGGCTTGAAGTGCTGAT
The DNA here is from genome assembly GCA_012654045.1 of Ptyas mucosa. Classification (NCBI taxonomy): domain Eukaryota; kingdom Metazoa; phylum Chordata; class Lepidosauria; order Squamata; family Colubridae; genus Ptyas; species Ptyas mucosa. The sequence continues at coordinate 1,668,352 of WNWU01013349.1, read as the reverse complement.
GACTGCATCATCAGTGAGTGGGAAGCGAGGATTGGAAAAAAGAAAATAAGTCATCTACAGAGGACTGAAAGTGAGAGAAACCCAAAGATTGGTGGACAGAAAAGAGTGGACGCTGGTGATAGAAATTCCGGAGAAAGAGGGGCGAAGCAGCGACGAGAAGATCGAGCGGAGCAGAACTATTTTGAATGTAACAGTGACAGCGCATAAATTAGACAGCTGGCGTGCATGGAGGGAGTTTGATAAACCAGCAATTGTATGCTTGGTGATTGGAGTCATAGAGGACGAAGCTTGGATTCCTGGACATTCAGGGTCCGAGACTGGACTGTGAAGTGCGAACGGAATAAAGAAAGTAAGGAATTGAATGGGTAAAAGAGACTGAAGGAGAAGTGAGAGTGGAAGCGGACCAAGGAGCATAGAGTACGAGAGATTGGAGGAGAGGAACCAGCTGGGGCCTTTATTTGCATTGTGAGAACGGAGAGAGCTGGCTGTTTTCGAGCGGATTGTTGTCGGAAAAGTGAGCAGGGCATATGAGAGATCGGAGGAGAGGAACCGGCTGGAACTTCTAACTACCTTGTGAGGACGGAGAGAGCTGGTTGCTTTCGAACGGACTGTTTGCCGGAAAAGTGAGCGTGTCGTACGAGAGATCGGAGGAGAGGAATTGACAAGAACTTCTAACTACCCTGTGAGAACGGAGAGAGCTGGTTGTTTTCGAAAGGATTATTTGCTGAAAAGGTGAGAGTTTTTGGCGGCGAACTTATTGGATATTATTGACTTTGATTCGATCGAGTGGACTGGAGCGTGAAAGCGGAAGTGACTGAAGAAGAGCGTGGTTTTGAGTGACGTGCCAAGAGATACAAATACTACTATTGCTCCGGAGGCAAACTTTACAGAACATTGGAAGTACAAAAACTTTAACTGTACGGACTTTACACGATTGGATTATTAATCACTAAATATTGAACTATTTAAAACGGACCTATTGGACTGAAGAGAGTGAGTGAGAGGCTTTAAAGGAAGCTGTATAGCAAATATAATTATTTCTGTAGTGGTTTGATTAAAGGAAACATATTTTAAAGCAATATATGAAAAGAAAACTGATTAATTTTGTTGATTAACAATACAATAGAAAGACCTGTTAGAATTTATTTAATTGATTGATTATTTTTCCACAGTCATATTAATAATTGATATAGAGTGACGGATTTGAGAATTAATATAAATTGTTAGTGGATATTATTGTATTTTCTAATTAATTGAAGAAGAAGGTAATAAGATGAATTGTTAGAATCTGTTTATATTTCGTTGTTTTCTCTCTTTCCACCCCCCCCCATTACCTTTTTTCTGGCTATATTTGTATTATTGATTTATCAACGAATGTATCTAAATAAGAATATTTAAAATAGCAATTGGATATAGAGCCTATTAACATAAACTAAGCAAATTAAATTGTATGAAATTGTGGGCAGAAATATTACATAGATTACATATGGCAACATCTAGTACATCCACCACCATAAAAACAACCAAGAGGATACCTACAACACAAACACTATTGGTGGCATCGCCAGTGCATCAAAAAACAGGAGAAATGAGCGATAAGGAGAAGACAAATACTATTATTGGGGTGCAAAACATACAGGCCGCATTGGCAATGATACAAGAGGGGCAGAAAAGAATGGAAGAGAAGATGGCCCAAAACCATGAGGAATCTAGAAGAATCCAAGAACAGATGCGATTAGATGTAGGGGAGATCAAAGACGATATTAAAGTTATAAATGAGAAAATAGTTAAAATACAACAAAATATCACAGAAAACGAACAACGAATACATAGGGTGGAAGAAAAAGCAGAAGCCACAGTTAGAAGATTGGAGAGGGTAGAGAACCAACAAGTCACAAAGACCCGGGATACGGAAGACGCATTGATATATCTTGAGATGGAGAAGGCCTCCTTTTTCTTAAGATTTCAAAATATTGAAGAACAAAAAGATGAAGATCTAGGAGAAATTATGACTGAACTGCTGGCTAAAACAACAGGCATAGACAAAGACGAAATCAGAAATGGAACTGACGAACTCTACAGAGCCTATACCAACTATGCTAGAAGAAATAAACTCCCCAAAGAGGTTCACATAAGATTCACGAAAACAACACTAAAAGAAGAAATATATAGAAGAATGAGGGAAGAGATAGTTCAGTATAAAGGAAGGGAGGTACTTACACTAAAACAAGTACCAAGAAGGGCCAGAGATAGAAGGAAAGATTACAATTTCTTAACGAAACAATTAAACAAATTAAAAATAAAATTTAGATGGCTGATACCGGAAGGCGTATTAATCTCCTGGGAAGGACGAAAATTTCACATAGACTCTACAGAGAAAGCCCAAGAATTTATGGAACAACATTTCGCATTCGAAAAGCAAGATGAAAAAATGGGGAGTAAAGAACAAATAAATCTAAGTGACCAAGAGGTACAATTGAAAAGCAAGGAACATAAAGAACAAAAGAAGAGGGGGTTGGAAAGGGAGGAAACAACGGAAATTACACAAAGAGTTACAAGAAACACAAACAAACTGAAAATAACGGATAAATAAATAACTAAAGAAATGGAAGAAGTGATAAAACTCACTTCCATAAACATAAACGGTCTGAATTCACCGACGAAGAGACATCAAATATTTACAAAATTACAGAAATTAAGGTCAGATATAATTGTATTACAGGAAGTTCATATAAGGAGACAACAGAGAAAACTCCTTGAAAATAAAAAACTCGGAGTATTATACACAGCCCTAGGAGATTGCAAAAAGAGGGGAGTGGTAATATATGCCAGAGATCAATTAAGAACAAAATCAATCTACAATGACAAAGAAGGTCGAATCCTGATGATTGAACTTAAATTGGAAATAAAAACAATTCTGATAGTCGCGATCTATGCCCCAAACGGGAATCAAATTGACTTTTACAAAGAACTACATAATAAATTAAAGGAATTAGACTATGAAAATATATGCATTGTTGGCGACTTTAATGCTATAGCAAATCCAATGATGACTACCATACTACAAGGCAGAATAAGCTCAAGAGAAGAACTTTACCACAAACATTCAAAGACCTAGCAGAAGAACTGAGCTTACACGATACATGGAGAGATTCACATACTAACACGAAACAATATACATATTTCTCAGGCCCACATCAGTCGTGGTCCAGGCTAGATATGGCCTGGATGACATCGCAACTCAGTACAGACACAAAAGAGATAGAAATCATTCCCAGCATATGGGCTGACCATAACCCCATTGAACTAGTATGGAAAGGTCTGCGGAAACAGAAAAGATGGAAGATGGATACAACTACAATAAAGGAAAAAGACTATCAACAGATGATAGAAAAAGAAATGAAATCATTTTTGCATATCAATACCAATGATCAAACAACGATACAAAATTTATGGGACACAACGAAAGCATATATCAGGGGTCTAACAATTGCATACACAGCCAAAAGGAAAAAAACAGAAACAACGAATTAGGAATGAGCTCCTGGATGAGATAAAAGTAGAAGAAACTAAATTGCAGCAGCAACCCAATAACAACACAGTACAACAAAACCTCAATCTTGCCAAACATAAATTAAATCTAACTACAAAAACGGAAATAGCCCACAAAATAAGAATGGCAAAACAGATTAATTTTGAACACGCAAATAAGACGGGACGCTGGCTAGCGTATAAATTTAAAAAACAGGAAGAAAAAAGGATTATTCACCAACTTCAAGATGATTCTGGAATTCCCCATTACACACATCTAGAGAAGAAAAATATAGTGACAGAATTTTATAAAACACTTTATCGAAAGGAGAATGTCTCGGAGGTACAAATTGAAGCCTATTTGCAGAAATCCAAAATTACTCCAATTGAAGAAGAGCACAGAGAAAGATTGAATCAACCTCTAACGATGTTTGAATTAGTGGAAGCCCGCAAAAAACAGAAAAATAACAAAACGCCGGGTCCGGACGGAATCCCAGCCGAATTTTACAAGTACTGCCAGCAAACTATTGATCCAATACTTTTACAAGTTTTCTTTTTTTTTTTTTATTGAAAAAGTTTTTTATTAAAATTTTTACATACATTTTCTCCCCCCTCCCCCACCACCCCCCGGACTTCCCAGAGCAAATACAAGTACATGATAAAATACAGCTCAAATTCTCTAAGTTAAACTCCATTTCACACTTATCATAATCCTAATCATTAAACAAGTAAATTAAAGGAAAGCAAGTCTTCTTTTCTTCTTATTCCATCTAATTCGACAAAATCCATCTCCATGTCTCCATTTATAGTTACAGCAATAATCACAACTATCATTACTCAGTATAACTAATTAATACTTAGCAAATTATTAAGTCTACACAATCTAACAAAATATTTTGTAACTTCTTTCATTTAAAACAGAAAAAGAAAACCCAACAAGAGAGAAAAATAAAAAACCCTCAATCAAAAAAAAAAACAACAAAAAAACCCCCCCAAATTTAAAATAGAATACTATATAAAATCTTCCGTCCTCCATTTTTAAACCATCAAGGTCCATTTATAGTTAAAACACTTAAAACAATAATAATAAAGTTTTTAGTCAAAAAAGGAGTATAACAATCAAACCTCTTATAAATTTATCAATACAGATAAAACATCATTCAATAACTATATCAAACATTTTAATTCTTCATACTAGATTAAACCAGTTGCTAATCTTCTTGTCTTCACATCTTCCAACAGCATATAGAATATCTTCATCATTTGCGTCTACCCACCTAAATAGTAATTTGCTTCTTTATAAAAAAAAACCCCCCGAGTGACTTTATAATTATAATTGTAGTAATATCCATCAAATCCAGTCAAAACTAGATTAGTAGATCCATCAAACGTATTAAGGAAACCACCAGATCAACTGCAATTGCTCTAGATCCATAGTCCTTTTGCCTTATATTTATTACCATCAAACAGAAAGCTCCGATTTAGTATATTCAATGAGACTTCTACGTTTACAGTTAAATCCAGATTTATCACAGTCCTTAATAAAATGTTCCAATTCCTTCAAGTCAGGGCATATTTCACAACCCAACACACCAGCATTGCTGTGATCTGTTTATTCTTCTCAAAATATTCCAGTACAACTATAAATTGCCTCCTCATCGTCCATCACTTGGTTAACTGGCATTGAATTGCTGTGTAGTATTTTTTTTTTCTTCCCCCCCAAAAGTTCAAAGTCTTTAAACATTTAAACAATGCTTTTTAAGGACCATCATCTCGTCAAGCAGGGTTATTTTCCTTTTCTCCAGGCTTTCTTCTTTTCCTTTTTACGAACTTTCTTCTTAACTTTGATCCCTCTGCCTTTTTTAACTCCAGCAGGGATTTGCGGTTTTTGGGATTGGATATTATAAACTTTTTGCAGAAATATGGGTTCTTCTGGAAACAAGTCATCAGCTTGCAGAGCTTCTTGCTCCTGCACAACCATCATCTCTCTCTCTTCTGTAAGATCTGCTATGGTCTTTTGTTGTTTTTTTTCCTTTCCCAGCTCTTGACTCAATCCCCCACTGCTTGATTGTAACTCAGTATTCCCATGTATTTCATTGTTTCCAGCTTGAGAAGCTTGAAATATAGTATCAATTCTTTTCAATAAAGCAGAGGTAATTGAACTCAAAGCTTCCTCAAATTCAGACCATTGAGAGTTAAATAACCCTCCTTTCCTTTCTTTGTTTTCGAGAAGCCCAGCCATCCTGCCCCCCTTCTTCCTTCCCCTCCAGAAGGACGGGGAAAAAAAAAAGAAAAGAAAAAAAAGAATTTCAAGAAGAAAAAAGAAAAAAAAAGACTTTTTAATTTATATTGCTGCTTGAGTTATTATTATTACATCCTTTCTTATTCCATCCACTTTTCAAAAAGGAGTTTTACGTTTCAAACAGGGGCTTTTCAATAATTATTTTTAACTTTCACTTCTTCACGCCCTGTTGAAACTCAAACGCCATCTTGCTTTCACTTTCCACTTAAGAGAAATCTTTTAAGAAAGTAAATCCCTGGAGTTAGAAAAAGAGAAAAAAAAATACTTGCTGTTTCCTTCGTGCAACTTGTGCTCTGCCAACTTGATTCAAAAGGTATTTGTTTAAAGTTGTTTGATGGGGTGGCCGCGGCATCTAGTTCTGACAGGGAAAGACTTCCCAGTCAGAGGCATCCCAGGTCCGGAGCTTTTGACAGGCTTCACGGGGAGCTCTCATCTTTGAGCACCAGATTATTAGGTAAATCTGGTGCCCTCAGGGAGCTCTACCCCACCCGTCTGCTCTCCTTCCCCCCTTCTTCCTGGGGGGAAGGATTCCAAACCGCAAGACAGCCGATTTTCGCTGTTCTTGCGGTTCTACGGAATCTGGGGCTGGCGCTTCAAAAGAAGCGTCTGGCGATGCCGCTGGCTCAACCGGAAGTCCCAAGTTTTCAATGAAGCATTATCTGAAGCAGAAATCCCAAAATCCTGGACTGAATCGATCATAACATTAATACACAAAGAAGATACAGAACCGACACAAATTAGCAATTATAGACCGATATCACTACTCAACGCTGATTATAAATTATTAATGGCAATACTGGCACAGAGAATGAAAACAATAATACATAAATATATACACCCTGATCAGAACGGCTTTATACCCACCAGACAAATTAGAAATAATCTTAGATCAATTATCAGTATACTGGAATACTATGACCAAAGGATAGAAACCGAAACGGCAATAATTTCTCTCGATCCCCAGAAAGCATTTGATAACGTAAATTGGAATTTTTTGATAAAACAATTGGAGAAAATGAACTGTGGACAGAAATTCCACAGATTAATACAAAAAATCTATACTCATCAGACAGCAAAAATAGCGATACATGGCGATTTGACACAAATCTTCGACATACAGAAAGGGGTAAGACAAGGATGCCCTATGTCACCATTATTATTTATAATAGTCTTGGAAACCCTTTTAAATGAGATAAGGAAAGATGAGAATATTAAAGGATTAAAAATTAGAGGAGAAGAATACA
>WNWU01013349.1:1650513-1660875 GCA_012654045.1 Ptyas mucosa | reverse complement strand
CGGCATCTAGTTCTGACAGGGAAAGACTTCCCAGTCAGAGGCATCCCAGGTCCGGAGCTTTTGACAGGCTTCACGGGGAGCTCTCATCTTTGAGCACCAGATTATTAGGTAAATCTGGTGCCCTCAGGGAGCTCTACCCCACCCGTCTGCTCTCCTTCCCCCCTTCTTCCTGGGGGGAAGGATTCCAAACCGCAAGACAGCCGATTTTCGCTGTTCTTGCGGTTCTACGGAATCTGGGGCTGGCGCTTCAAAAGAAGCGTCTGGCGATGCCGCTGGCTCAACCGGAAGTCCCAAGTTTTCAATGAAGCATTATCTGAAGCAGAAATCCCAAAATCCTGGACTGAATCGATCATAACATTAATACACAAAGAAGATACAGAACCGACACAAATTAGCAATTATAGACCGATATCACTACTCAACGCTGATTATAAATTATTAATGGCAATACTGGCACAGAGAATGAAAACAATAATACATAAATATATACACCCTGATCAGAACGGCTTTATACCCACCAGACAAATTAGAAATAATCTTAGATCAATTATCAGTATACTGGAATACTATGACCAAAGGATAGAAACCGAAACGGCAATAATTTCTCTCGATCCCCAGAAAGCATTTGATAACGTAAATTGGAATTTTTTGATAAAACAATTGGAGAAAATGAACTGTGGACAGAAATTCCACAGATTAATACAAAAAATCTATACTCATCAGACAGCAAAAATAGCGATACATGGCGATTTGACACAAATCTTCGACATACAGAAAGGGGTAAGACAAGGATGCCCTATGTCACCATTATTATTTATAATAGTCTTGGAAACCCTTTTAAATGAGATAAGGAAAGATGAGAATATTAAAGGATTAAAAATTAGAGGAGAAGAATACAAATTGTTGGCCTTCGCAGACGATGTGATATTTAACTTGGAAAATCCGAGACAATCAGGACCAAAGTTAATATCAAAGATAGAAGAATATGGAGAAGTCGCGGGACTTAAAATAAATAAACAAAAAACCAAAGTATTGACTAAAAATATGAACCAGATGCAGAAGGCAGAATTAGAGGAAAAAATTGGACTCCAAATTGTAAAGAAGATAAAATATTTAGGTATCTGGCTGACAGCGAAATCCACAACAATTAAAGAAGATAATTACACGAAGTTATTAAAACAAATTAAAAGAGATTTGGAAATATGGAACAAAATTCAACTTTCACTGATAGGTAGAATTAATTCAATAAAAATGAACATTTTACCAAGAATATTATTTCTATATCAGGCAATACCAGTACATCCAGGGAGGGATTTTTTCAAAAAACTTAACAAAATAGTAGCAACATATATATGGCAAGGGAAAAGACCCAGAATAAAAATTAAAGCATTACAAGACACAAGAGATAAGGGAGGCCTAGCATTACCAAACTGGGAGTTATATTACAAAGCGGCCGGTATAATTTGGATCAAAGATTGGATAAAATTGGAAAACAAGAGAATATTATACCTAGAAGGATTTGACCTTATAAGAGGATGGCACGCTTTTTTATGGGATGGACCGGATAAAAAGCACACATATTTCCAATGACATATTATTAGGGCTTCACTATATAAAATTTGGCTGGGAATAAAAAAAAGATACTATACAACAATACCGAGATGGTGGTCCCCGATGGAAGCATTAATATTTCCGAATACTTTAGAAATAGGCAAAATGGGGAAATATCAAGATTTGTTAAATAAAGAGGGGGAACTTCTTCCAAAACAACAACTCCAGGAGACCAACACAAACATAGACTGGTGGCACTACACCCAAATTAAATCAAGATATCACAAGGATAAATTACAATGCGGAATAGCCATGGAGCCGAATGATTTGGATAAAATTCTTTTAGGGACTGACCAAAAAACAATAACCAAATTATACAATCTCTTGCTAAAAGACACTCTTCTAGAAGAAACAGTTAAACACAATATGATAATGTGGGCCAGGGACATAGGACACAATATTCAACTTACAGAATGGGAGAAATTATGGAAACAAAATATAAGAATGACGAGAGCTATATCCTATAAGGAAAATTTAATAAAAATGTTCTATAGATGGCATTTACCACGGCCCGTCTAGCCAAAATCCACTCAAACACATCTGCACTGTGCTGGAAATGCAAAAATCAAAAAGGATCATATTTTCATATGTGGTGGAAATGTAGCAAAGCACAACTTTATTGGCAAGAAATTAAAACCATAATAGAAGAAATAATAAACCTCCAGACACCAAGTAAACCAGAGTTCTTCTTATTCGGTATGATGACACCACAATATAGTAAAGAAATAAAGTACCTTAGTACCCATATTCTTACAGCAGCGCGAATTATATATGCCCAAAATTGGAAGACAGACCTGATCCCGAGCAGAGAAAAAATCATATCCAAAATAAACGAATGTGCCGAAATGGATAAGCTAACTTTAGAATTGCAGGACAAAGAAGAAAGTGAATTTTACCAAGTATGGCACAAATGGTACCAATGGCTGGAAAGTAAAATAACAATAAATTAAAATATGACAAATAGGGTTGCAGAAAGTTGAGAGATATAGAACAAAAAAGATATCTAAACACCAATACTTATAATTCTAAGTTGAAATACACGATAATTGACCATGTAAATTGCATAAAATTTAAGATATGATCTGTAGATGACTGACAACAAATATGTATATGTAGTACGAGTGGTGTAGGTGGAGGGAATGGCTGTATTTTTGTTGTTTATATCTATTTGTCTTTTTTTGTATGTTTTAACGTCTAATAAAAAATTTATATATAAAAAAAAAGATAGTAATGAAGTACATATGGCAAGGAAAGAAGGCCAGAATTAAAATAAAATGTTTACAGGATACCCGGGAAAAGGGAGGACTTGGTCTACCGGATTAGGAGCTATATTATAAAGCAGCGTCCCTAAACTGGATTATTTTATTTATTTATTTATTTATTATATTTATATACCGCTCTACTCCCGGGGGACTCAGGGCGGTGTACAGTCAAATGATAAAATACATATAATACAAATATTTTAAAGATTGATTAAAATACAATTAAGTAATTTGGTCTTGAACCTAAAATTAAAACTCTAAATTTATGAGATTAAGATTTAAAAATTTAAGAGCAGTTTTAGAAGAGGTTAGTCCAGGCTGGCCTGCTGGAATAGAAACGTCTTGAGGGCACAACGGAAAGCGTGAAGATCCAGGATTGTCCGTATCTCCGGGGGGAGCTTGTTCCATATGGTGGGTGCTCCCACAGAGAAGGCTCTTCCCCTGGGGACTGCCAGTCGACATTGTTTGACCGACGGCACCCTGAGAAGCCCCTCTCTATGGGAGCGTACTGGTCGGTGAGAGGCTACTGGTGGCAGGAGGTGGTCTCGTAGATACCCCGGTCCTAAGCCATGGAGTGCTCTAAAGGTGGTGACCAAAACCTTGAAGCGCACCCGGAAGAACACAGGTAGCCAGTGTAGCTCCCGCAGGAGGGGTGTCACATGGGAGCGCCATGTCACTCCCATAACGACCCGTGCGGCCGCATTCTGGACCAACTGGAGCCTCCGGGTGCTCCTCAAGGGGAGCCCCATGTAGAGAGCGTTGCAGTAGTCCAGGCGAGAAGTGACAAGGGCATGAATGACCGTATTTAACGAGTCCCGATTCAGAAAGGGACGCAACTGGCGTATCAGGCGAACCTGATAGAAAGCTCCCTTGGCCACAGCCGTCAGGTGCTCTTTTAAAGACAGCTGTGAGTCCAGGAGGACACCTAAGTTGCGAGCCCTTTCTGTGGGGGCCAGCAGTGACAACAGCTGACTATATCGGGATGTCGGAAACCACAGCCATTCGGTCTTGGATGGGTTGATCTTGAGTCTGTTCCTCCCCATCCAGATCCGTACAGCCTCCAGGCACTGGGACATCACTTCAAGGGCATCATTGGGGTGGTCCGGGGTGGAGATGTACAGCTGGGTGTCATCAGCGTATTGGTGGTACTTCACCCCGAAACCACGGATGATCTCGCCCAGCGGCTTTACATAAATGTTGAACAGAATAGAGAATTAAGGATTAGAGAATGGATTGACTTAAAAATTAAGAGAACGCTATATCTAGAGGGATTCAATTTGAAGAGGCTGGCATGCTTTTTTGTGGGAAGGTACAGACAAGAAACATGAGTACTTTCAGCAACACATCATACGAGGCTCACTATATAAAACATGGCAAGAAATCAGAAAGCAACATTATACCAAAATCCCACGATGGCTATTGACTATGGAAGCCTTAATCTACCCAAATACCATAGAAATAGAAAAGATGAGGAGTTGCTAAGAATTACTGAATAGTGAAGGCAACTTATATATGAGACAAGAATTGGAAAATCGAGGTATAGTTATCGAATGGTGGCCTTACTTTCAAATAGAGTCAAGATACATAGCAGACTGGATACAATATGGATTTCAAACTGAACCAAACGAATTGGACAAGATATTAAAAAGTATGGATGAGAAAATGATACTTAAAACTAAAATTTACAGATACTTAATAAAATATAAATTAGAGGAGGAAACGGTGAAAGAAAATATGATAACCTGGGCAAGAAATATAGGACACAACATAGAATTGGACAGATGGGACAAATTATGGACAGAGAACTATAAACAGACAATGTCAATACCGTATAAAGAAAACCTTTACAAGATGTTCTACAGATGGCACCTCCCACCGGCACGCTTGGCTAAAATGTTTCCAAACATGTCCCCAATGTGTTGGAAATGCAAGTCACAAAAAGGGACATATTATCACCTCTGGTGGTCTTGTAGAAGGGCGCAACATTATTGGCAAGAAATCAAGACAATGATTGAAGAAATAACCAAACAGAAGATCGAAATTAAACCAGAGTTCTTTTTATTTGGAATGATCACACCACAATTTACCAAAGAGATAAAATATCTTATTATTCATATTCTGACAGCGGCACGCTCAGAACTGGAAATCCGAACAATTACCAACAGAAGAAAAAATAATTGCGAAAATAACAGAATGTGCAGAAATGGACAGATTTACAAAGGAATTTCAAGAGAAAGACGATACTGATTACTATTTAGTCTGGCAAAGATAGTACTCCTGGATAGAGGGAAAGATAGGACTAATAAAATAATATTTTTTTTAAACAGTTAGAAGGATTTCTAGAAAGTTATATAAATGTAATTGATACTTTCATAAAGAACAAAATCTAAAACTAGAGTATAAATTTAAGACTTGGAGATGCATAAATGTGTAAATAAGTAAATATAAATATGTACAGTGAAAAACAGGTGAAATAGAAAACAACCATTGATGCAACAGCTTCTAGAAGTCAATCAGTGGACTGAGTTAGTGTTGGTTGGTTGATCCCAGCTGAGCCGTGTGATCATCAGAGGCTTTTTAAAAAAACTTTTAAAAGCATTTTTTCAGCTGAAGAGGTTGTAGAAAAAATGCTTTTAAAAGTAAAAAAAAAAGTCTGATGATCGTGCGGCTCAGCTGGGCCGGGGGGGGGGGGGCAGGGATTTTTGCTACCGGTTCTCTGAACCACCCGCTGCCATCGCTACCGGATTGGGCGATATGATCCGAACCAGGAGCATTTCACCCCTGTATTAGAACCAGGGAAATAAAAGGCATGGAAGGAGAAATGTGAAGCCACTTATCAGGGTGGCTTCTGGTGGGTCCCACATGGAAGGCCCATAGCTCCTAGACACCTGCTGAGACTAATCTGTCAGCAGTTACACTCCAAGGGGCATTGTGGAACACCATAAAGAGGGCGTGGTATGCCCCAGGTATATACGTATAACCCAAACCTGCCAAGCCAATAATTCCTCCTCAAGAAAAGCTATTCACTCAGGGGGAAAGTCATGGGCCCAACACGCCTTCAAAAAAACTCCAACTAGACTACATCCAACTTCCCAAGGCCAGTGGTTACCAGTATTTACTGATGTGCAGGGACCAGCTTACCCACTGGGTGGAAGCCTTTCCATTCTGCCTTGCCACCGCTCTGGAGGCATTAAAAGACCTTGTGCCCAGATTTGGAGTTTTAGACATGGACACACTTTGTGTCACAAGTTATCACACATGTTCTTCAGGCATTGGGCGTTAAGTAGGACCTACACACTCCAAGACACCCCAGTTCTTCAGGGAGATGGACAGACAAAATAGGGAGTTGAAGACCCTCCTAGGTAAGCTTTACCAAGAGACCCACCTACCCTGGCCCCAAGTACTACCCATAACCTTGTTCCACCTTAGAACTCGACCAAGGTGAGACCTGGGCATCTCCCCCTTTAAGTTGCTGTTTGGCCACTCACCTGATATACTTAAAGGCCTGGACCCTCAGTCCCTATGCCTAAAGAGAGGGGAGGTGGTCTTATCATCCTATCTTACAGCTTTGCAGCAGCAGCTCTGAGAATTGTGGAAGTAGAGTGCCTTGACACAGACCCTATCACTAGAGAAGAAGCTACATCCTTTTGAACCGGGGATATGATTTGGAGAAAGTCTTACACCTGCAAATCACTGCTGCAACCAACATTTCAGGTTTTGCTCACCACACACACAGCAATTAAGGTTGCAGAAAAGAATGCCTGGATCCACTGGACTCACATAAAACCAGCAGTTGTGGATCACAACATCACACCTGAGACAACACCAAAGGGTCTTCCCCTGCAATTCAGAAAAAAAACAGAAACCAAGGAGTGGACATTAAAACTCCTTTTTGAAACTGAACTAAATGGGGTGGGGGATGAGGATGGTGAATAAGTTTACATTTGTTACATTTCTGTACAATATTTGCTGTGTATTTTTATATGTAATATGTATCTCTGGGTTCATTGAACCAATATTGTTTCCTGACAAGGGAAATGTATGGGAATATTTAGCGAGAGAGGTATTGAACACAACAGATTTTTGCCTTGCTGGAGGTAGATCAGTGAAGGATATTTTGACTACATGCTTGATGGGAGTAGCAATAGGACCACAAGCCATCACACTAAGTTAAGAGAGTTTCTGCTTACAGCCTCAGATTCCAACATTTTGACTGGGGCACAATTGTAGATATAAAGGACAACAACATGTACATACTCCAGGTAGCAGCTATAAATCATGCAGCCACCAGTTTCACACTGACAGGATGCCAGACCATAAAGTCTCAGAATGCCATAACCTTACTAAAACTGAACTAGCCTGCAACAACACGGAAGCCATCATCTTTTCTTACAACCATATGCGACTTCCTTCAGGATGGGTTTTTTTAAAAAAAAATTGATTTATATGCCACCCTTCTCCGGAGACTCAGGGCAGCTTACAATGCGTTAAGCAATAGCCTTCATACTTTTGTATATACCTGCTTAGTAGGGCTTTTGGCCCCCTCTAAGTGGTATACTTTTTTATACAAAGTCAGCTTATTGCCCCCATAATCTAGGTCCTCATTTTACCTACCTTAGAAAGGATGGAAGGCTGAGTCAACCTCGAGCCTGGTGAGATTTGAACTCGCAGTAATTGCAGGCAGCTGGATGTTAAATGCTGCCTTAGTAGGAGGCATTAGCCTCCTACACCACTCAGGCCACTTTAAGGGTAATAAGCAACACCTTGAGTTGCACCCAGAAGAAGATAAGACTTGAATATCTACAGCCAAGATCCGATGAGTCTGCCTCAACAGTCACAAGTTCTGGCTGTGACAATTCACCTAAATATGAAGCCATATAGTAGCTGAAAATATCACAACCATTCATTTAGTGACCATTCATTTAGTGAACACTCTTCAAGGGCAGCCCCATATACACTGTGTTACAGTAATCTAAGTGAAAGGTTACAAGGCATTTATAAATTTGATCTGGCATGTGTAATATAGATACAATCTGAGAGCTATTTTAAGAATGTTGTGCATTAAGAGATGACCAAGGTTCTTTGTCAAAAGACCTTGATATGACTTACAATACCACTTTATAATGCTTTGATAAGACCATACTTGGAATATTGCATCCAATTTTATTTGCTATGATATAAAAAGATGTTGGGGACTCTAGAAAAGTGCAGAGAAGAGCAACAAAGTTGATTAGGGGAACAGGAGGCTAAAACATATGAAGAGCTGCCGTAATTGGGTCTCTCTAGTTTAATGAAAAGAAGGACTAGGGGTGACATGATAGCAGCCTTCCAATGTTAGAAGGCTGCCACAAAGAAGAGGCGATCAACCTATTCTCCAAAGCACCTGAATACAGGACAAGAAGCAATAGGTGGAAACTAATCCACCTATGAATGGTGTAGGAGGCTAATGCCTCCTACTAAGGCAGCATTTAACATCCAGCTGCCTGCAATTACTGCGAGTTCAATTCTCACCAGGCTCAAGGTTGACTCAGCCTTCCATCCTTTCTAAGGTGGGTAAAATGAGGACCCGGTTTGTGGGAGCAATAAGCTGACTTTGTATAAAATATACAAAAGTATGAAGGCTATTGCTTAACGCATTGTAAGCCGCCCTGAGTCTCCAGAGAAGGGCGTCATATAAATCAAATTAAAAAAAAAAAGTGTAAACACTTGAGATAAGCCTAACTACAAAAAATGCAATTAGTGCTAGAATGTAGCAACGTCACTAATCTCGGTTCTTTGTCATTAAAAGCTTCTTTCTGGCAGCAATGCTTCGTTATTCAATTATTTCTTCAAAGCACTTATCGTTACATCCCGGTGGGAAGAATCTTAATCAGGATCATTTTCCTCCCAACAGTTTATCCCTTAGCTTTGTATTTTTTTTTGATGTATGAAGGATATTTTTTTGATGTATGAAGGACTCAGCCATTATAATTCTACATTCCTTATTTACAGAAATCATATCAAAATTTAGAATGAAATGCACTGGGAATCATCCCATATAAGGCAGGCTTTGAGTCCCTCTAACAAAAAATGTTCTATGTTTATCGGTAGAAGAGAGT
The DNA here is from genome assembly GCA_012654045.1 of Ptyas mucosa. Lineage (NCBI taxonomy): Eukaryota > Metazoa > Chordata > Lepidosauria > Squamata > Colubridae > Ptyas > Ptyas mucosa. The sequence continues at coordinate 1,651,904 of WNWU01013349.1, read as the reverse complement.
ATTTGTAGCTCAGGGTTGAACTATGGGGTCCTAGATGCTCTCTGAGCTTGATGGTTTTCTTGCAGATGTTTCATTACCAAACTAGGTAATATCATTAATAGTAGAAGGGAGTGAAGTTTGCTCTTATTTTCATGTGGCTTACCATGTCAGTGTTGATCAGTTGCTTCACAAAAACTATTTTGATTGGTGCCAGGTCTCAGGCAGAGAAGGGCTATTCTGCACCCCTCCCTCAAATGTTTTTTAAAATACAGAGTTTCCCAGCATTCTAACATGCAAACTGTGGTTACTCATCCTAAAATGAATCCTCTTTACTTGGAGCTTCAAAATTTGCTGTTTGCTGGGAAGGTGTGTAGCTAAAAGTCACTCTACATTTAGTGTACATCTGACTTTGGGGATATTTCTTCATAACCAAACAAAAGTGTATTTTCTGTGCAGTTCACATCTCTTGCTCCCTGTATCTGGATGTCACAAAACAAAGACCTCATTTTGTAATTAACCTGCACGCCCTGTTTTGGCTGGCAGAGTGCTGCAGGAGGCTGAGTGCTGTCACGCCTATTTTGATCATGCCTCCCACCATGTCCCCAGCCCTTCGAAGTCAAACACAACCTTGATGCTGCCCTCAATGAAATTGAATTTGACACCCCTGGACTAGACATACACAGTTCCTGCAACCATTCATTCTATGTTTTATCCTCGATTTCATAATCATCTTTGTTCCTAACACAAAGATGAACCATTCCAGGCAAATGCCCATAAGGCAGAATGAAAAATGAAATTGGATATAAGAGTGAAATAATACGGGGTCAGCCTAGAGGATCTCTGAAGGGCCCCTTTAATTAGTAAATATAAGAGACAAATGCTGGGTTCAAAAAGTTAAACCGCAGAATTAACACACTTTCTACAGTTGGAGAGTTCAAGAAGTCAAACTGCAGAGGTATTATGTCAAAATGCAGAACTAACTCACATGGAGTTTCCTGACTAAAGCAAAGGGGAGGGGGGGCTAGCTAAAGAGGCAGATCTAAGATACTTCCTGTTTTTTGTTCTATAAAGATACCTGTCTTAAAGAAGGGTCTTTCGTTCAGAATGTAAAACAGAATGCATGTCTGAACCTTTTGGCCAAAATAAATAAAGCTTTTTCTGATCTCGAAATTCAATTCATTCATTATTTTTCTGCAACACACAAGAGATAACAGTAACAGAATTGGAAGGGACCTTGGAAGTCATCTAGTCCAACCCCTTGCTCACACAGGAGACCTGTACTAGAGATTCGAACTGCCGACCTTTTTGACCGGCAAGCTCAGTGTCTAATCACTGAGCTACCTCAGCACAGGTAAGTGCTAATGGTGTTATGGAATGAAGAGATTGAGAGTCATCCCAAAGGGCAAACAGAA
>WNWU01013349.1:1601128-1650503 GCA_012654045.1 Ptyas mucosa | reverse complement strand
TCCCGCATTCATCATCATCATTATTATTAGAGAGGGTCCTTCAGTGGCCATCTAGCTGGACCCGCATTTCCTACTTTAATGGCCTCAGCATTTAAACAAGATTGTTGATAGACAGCTGCTCTATGTATGTTGCTTTTTTCTTAGTCCCAGAATATTGGGCTTCATCAGTTGGTGAATTTCCTATTCCCTGATTTAAGAAATGAAAAGCGAAACCTTTCTCAAATACAAATTGGTCCTGAATCTTAAAATCTGCTATTCAGTTGCTAAAGCTAAGGCAAGACTGGCGGGAAGAAAAATAGGGATGATAATATCATTCCTTTGCTGCAATGTACTGGTCATATGTTGCATTCTTCAGGCTCGGTTCCCCTAATTCTCCTACTTCTTATAAACTAATAGGCTCGCGTAGGAGGCAAAGTCGGCCGAGGCGAAGTAGCCTGAAAGCTAATCAGAGCGCGCGACGTAAGACTGGTGAAATTTTGGCGCCACCTCCTACCCCCCCCCCCCGCCACCCCACATTTCCCGGGCGCGGCGGGAAGTTGACCAGCCTCCTAGGCGGAGAAGGCGTTGTGATGCCACCTCCTCTTCCAGTCTACCACTGACGCCACTGTATTCCGAGTCAGAGAATCCGCCTGTAGCGAGGCGGAGAAAGAAGTCAAGTCTGAGAGGATCATGCCTGCTGCTGCGCCACCTCCCTTGCATCCTGCAGCGGGGCCGGAGGGTTCCTGTAACTTTTCCTACTACCATCATTCCGGTAAGTGGGCCCTTGCGGCGAAAAAACTTTGCCCTCCTTTCGGAAGTTTTGCTCTCTTGACCCGCACTTCTCCCGCCAAGATAACGGATGCTATCTTCCCTACTTTTCCCCTTGTACACCCCTCAGTCTCGAATCCTATGTTTACAGCATTTCTCTCTAGTTGTTCCTGCCTTATATGGGCTGTTTATATCATTCAGTCTCAGAGATCACAAAATGTGCCGGGGTGCATCGCCGCTCGTCTACCTCCTTTCTTTGTAACCCCCTTCTTTGAATTCCCCCCCCCCCCAAGTCTGTTATTGGATGGTAGAACGTAGCAGAAGAAAGGCTTACTCACGCATTTCACCTCTTGACTCCTGGTGATGGGCATCTGGAGACCAGGGAACTACCGCGAAGATTTCTGATGAGGTGGAGCTTAAGTCCTTGGAAGGTTTGTTACTTGAGAAGCAACGGTAACTGCTGTTGACGGATTTTGTCTGCAGCATGCTATGAAGGTTGACAAAAAAGATAATAATATAAAAACTAGAGGTTCAGGCTACTTTTCTCATTTTTAATGGGAAAGCCTCATCTCACCAGAGAAAATAATCAACATCGTAGGGACAGTTGGATTAATGTATTTCAGATGTTTAAACGTGGTACTGGAGGATCAGCCCCCTTTAATTATTTCTGTATTGGCTGCTACTTACTTGCTTTTAGTTGCATTTTACCAATTTTCTAGAGCCTAGATTCATTTCCACAACTTTTCTGTTCTGGAAAAGGGATAGACCTATTTACTACTAGTGTCTGGGACTGATTGGATGCAGGAATTGCCCAGCATCAACCTGTGTTGGCAAATAGATTATCCTTTCCAAATCTGTTGTCCTTTAGATGTGTAAGCAAACAGCTCCTATCCCTTCCTGTTAGTGCATTGTCTGGGAATGAAGGATGTTGTAATCAAATATATTTGGAGAATATGAGATTAGGAAAGTTTTAGGTAATAAATTTAGATTTAGGGATGGGCTACTGCCTACTTCTGGCAGACTGCATATTACAGATTGTATAAAACAATCCCAAAGCTACAGAAATATTAGTTTGTTCCATCAGAGTAATTGTTTTAGTATATATCAGGGGTCCTCAAACTTTAAATGGGGCCAATTCACGGTCCCTCAGACTGTTGGGTGTGGCGGATTATAATTTGATCTGCCTAATGACCAGCTGGATGGGCGTGGCTAGATGGCCATGTGTCTGGGTGGGCTGACCAACTCAATGTCACTCATGTCGAGGAGCGCCTCGCCAGCCTCTTGCCACTCCCCTCCCAGCCACTCTTCACCTCCCCGCCCGGGCTCCTTAGGGCCCCAACAGGAAGCAGATGTTGAAGCTAAGCAGCCACCACAAGAAAGAGTTGGCAAAACAGCTGACTCAGTTCAAATTGGATCTCACTGAGAAGAAGGCTCAGCAGAAGCACCTCCCTGAGGACTATGAGCATAGGCTTTCCAAGCAGAGGGAAAACCTGTGGGAGTGCAAGGCCAGGTACTGGCACCTGGAAGCTCAGCGGGCTGAGATGGTCAGCCAGTTCCAGGCCATGATGCAGTCCCACTGGTATGAGGCTCTCTGGCTCTTCGCCACATGTGGTGCTTCCCTCCAGCTTTTGGCCAAAGCTGAAGGAGGCTGAAGCAGACCCTGAGTCAGAATTTCTGTCCCACTCCAACCCACACAAAAAGACCCTGAAGGGGGAGACTCTCCCACAATCCCGGCATGGGCGACTGCAAGGAGCTGGTGTGGGCCAAGGTAGGACCACTGGAGCCCATCCTTCAGCAGCAGAACAAACTGCAAGGGAGCTCCGGGCCCGGTCACGAGAAGTCCCATGCTCCTGGGAAGAAGCTCTCCAGTTCGCTGGCCTCCCACACTGGTGTACCTTGGCAACTGGACTGTTTATCTTTGCCCCTTTTTTCTGTTTTGTCTGCTGGATCTATGCAGGGGGCCGTCAACCCTAGCTTTGCGGTTCATTGCAGCTAGGAATCTCAAATAAGGCTGAGAATGAGTGTTTGTATTTAGCCAGCCAGCGGTTGGAAAAGCCAACCGCTGCCCAGCTCAGAGCAGGGCCCGAAAGGCGGCTAAGCCTTGCCATGTCCACCCCTGCCGAGGTGGCACTTTGGCCAAATGTGGCGGGCCTGGAGTGGATTTCCCTCCCCCGCCGTTGGTATTACCTTCCACTTCCAGCCCACAGGGCTCGCACCACTCTGCTCACCATGCTATTGTGCTATTGCTTGGCTGCCCATGAAAGTAAGCTTCTCTTGGCTGAAGGCGGAGATTGGCATGTGGGCGGTGCACCCTTGTGGTCCCGTGTGGGCCAAATTCATTGCTTCAGCAGGCCAGATATGACCTGTGGGCTGTAGTTTGAGGACCCCTTCTATATATGGTGCCATTTAAGGTAAATCCGCTATAATTGTCAAATTCAATTTCATTGAGGGCCGCATCAGAGCTGTGGTTGCTCTTGGGGGTTGGGCAGGCGTGGCTGACTGGGTGAGCGTGACCAGCATGATGCTACTCATTGGGCGTGGCCGATTAGGTTGGTGTGGCCAACTGGGTGAGCATGGCTAGGCACTTCCCAAACTGCTAGCATGCTTTCTTTTTGCGTTGGATAGACCAGCTCGAAGCAACGCTGACTCTTTGCATTTGGGTAGATCGGGCTGAAGTGATGTGGGTAGACGAGGCTGAAGTGAGGCGGGTAGACTGGGCCAAAGTGATGCTTGCTGGCCCCTTACATTTTCTAGGCAGCCCGGTGGGCCAGTTCCGACCACATCAGGGGCCGGATCCGGCCTGCAGGCCTTGAATTTGACACCCCTGCTGTATTCCTTCAGATATTTTCAAAGGGCTGTGTTAACTGTTGTATTTTTATGAATTGATCTTCAGTTACAGTATTCTATTCTGTACTCTGAAGGTATTTTTAAATTATTTCAGAGTTTCTTCAAAATAAAATTAGTATATTTGATCCAATGCTTAATTGCAAATATGGTTTGAAATTTAGTTGCAGGCCATTGTTTGAATTTTGAAACAAGCATAAGCATGGAGTACGGATTTGAAGAACAAGTAATCATTGAGTTACACAATTGGGACAGAAATCCAATTGTAAGTTGTTGCATTGTAAGCCAAAGCCCCCATATGACCAAGTCCATTTTTCTGACAATTTACACAATGATTGTTACCCACATCACTATGTTTGTTAAGCAAATGGTGTAAAACTTGATTTCATTGAGGGTTGCATTAGGGTTGTGTGATCTTGGGGGGGTGGGGGGACGGGCGGTGTGTGGTGTGTGTGTGTGGCTGGGATAGATATGGCTGGGGTGGGCGTGTCTAGCTCAATGTCATTCGTGTTGGGCACCTGTGGTGGCCAAGTGCTAAGGCAGGACTTCCTTCAGATCCCCCCTCACTCATTATAATCTTCCTTCCTTCTTTCCTCCCTCCCTCCCTTCTTCCTTCCTTCCTTTTTCTTTTTCTTTGTCTTTCATCTTTCCCTTTTTCCTTTCATGTCCCTTCTTGCATGCTTAAATGCAAAAGGGGAAACATTTCTCCTTTTGTTTTGTTTTTAGTTTATTTTGCTAGCCCTCTGCCAGTGAAAATGGAGGTTGTGGGGGGAGCTCTGTTTTCCCTGGCAGAGGGCTGCAGGAAGCCGTCACAGCCAGAAACAGGGCCCAGGAGGGTATACATGGCCCCCCCCAACTCTATTTTCACTGGCAGAGGGGGGCAGTCCTTTGTTGTTTCCAGGGCGGTCCCACGGGCCAGATCTAATCATCCTGCTGGCCGGATGCGGCCAATGGGCCTTGAGTTTGACACCTCTGATTTAAAGAGTCTGGATGCTTAACATGGGCCTGTAGTTATAAAGTAAAAAAAACATTTGTAGAATTAAGAAACATTTGTAGTAGTAACAGTCTGACATTTTTTTAAAACGTGAAATTTAGTGTGTTTTATATGCCATCTTAATATACAAAATTTATGTGTGAAAAGAAACAAAAGAAAAGGGACTTCATATGGAATCATAATATGAAAATCTTAATTGTAATGTATTTCTACAAGTATTTTACCCATAAAGTATTATAATTTGTTCTGTTGAAGATATTTGTCTGACCTAAACTTAGTTATTGTTTTGGATTTACTTCACTATGAAGTAATGTTCAGCAAAGTGTTTGTAAACAAATTATAGTCAGGAAATTGGATATGCAGGTAAACTTATATTAATAGTACAGCATATTTGGAGTCGAGGCATATCTACCAATTTAAAAATTCCTTAGTTCTGATGGTTCCTGTCAGCAAGTGGGGAAAAAAAAGTTGATTAACTGATTTACTATATCTGTATCTATTCAGTTGAAAATGATAAGTATTGTGTTTTTAATATTTGTGTCTTTAATATTGTGTCTTAATTTATAGCTACTAATGAATGAATAAATTGTACAATAACAACAGCCTATAGTAGTTTTTTTGGAGAGAAAGATGGATGCTTTGCAGAATAAGGAGCAAGAAATTTTGGGACCTGATGAGACTTTGGCTACACGAATTTTTTGTTACAAAGTCCAACCTGCACTTAAAGAGCTGTTTTCAGAAGAAGTTATACTTCTGCAAAAATTTTATCATATGCAATCCCAAAAAATGCAAGATTATATTGGAGTTAAAAAAGGCAGAGGAATCAAAGTTAAGAAAAGAGTTTGTAAAAAGGACAAGAAGAAAGACGAGACAAGGAAAATAACCCTGCTTGATGAGATGATGGTCCTGAAAAAGTATTGTTTAAATGTTTAAAGATTTTGCTCTTTTGGAAGAAAACATCCAACAGCTTAATGCCAGTTAACTAAGCGATGAGCGACGATGAGGAGGTAACCTACAGCTGTACTGGAATATTTTGAGAAGAATAAACAGATCACTGCAATGCTGGTGTGTTGGGTTGTGAAATAAGCCTTGACCTGAATGATTTGGAATATTTTATTAAGGACTGTAATAAATTTGGACTTAATTGTAATTGCAGAAGTTTTATTGAATATAGTAAATTGGAGTTTTCTGTTTGAAGGTAATAAATATAAGGCAAAAGGATTTTGGGCCTAGGGCAATTGCAGTTGATCTGGTGGTTTCCCTAATACGTCTGATGAACTTATTAATCTAATTTTTGGCTGGATTTGATGGATATTATTTGAAATACAATTACAAAGTCACTCGGGTTTTTTTTTATATAAAGAAGCAATTTTTATTTAGGTGGGTAGATGCAAATGAAGACATTCTACATGCTGTTGGAAGATGTGAAGATAAGATTAACAACTGGTTTAATCTAGTATGAAGAATTTAAATATTTGGTATAGCTATTAAATGATGTTTTTAGTTGATTTGTTAATATGTACTGATAATAAGAAGTTTGATTATTATTTTTTAGTTAGAAAATGTTTTTTTTAAAGTGTTTTAACTATAATTGGACCTTGATGATTTAAAAGTGGAGGACGGAAGAGTTTATATAGTATTTTATTTTAAATTTGGGGTTTTTGAATGAGGTTTTTTTTTTGTTTTCAATGAAAGAAGTTATAAAATATCTTGTTAAACTGTATAGATCTAATAATCTGTTAAGTGTGTATTAGTTAAATTGAGTAATGATAGGTTTGATTAGGTAATATTTAACTGTTTTATTAACTGCTGTAACTATAAATGGATACTAATTCTGTTAAATTAGATGGAATAAGAAGAAAGAAGACTTGCTTTCCTTTTATCCATTTGTTTAATGATTATGATAAGTGAGAGATGGAGTTGAATTTAGGGGATTTAAGCTGTATTTCATATTTTGTATTTGCTCTGGGAAGTTGGGGGGGTGGTTGGGGAGGGGGGAGAAAATGTATGTAAAACTTTTAAAACTTTTTCAATAAAAAATAGTGTTGGGAATAACAGTTTAATTTTAACAGCATATCAGAAGGAAAAGAAATGGAAGATGCCTTTTTACATAATCCATTATAATGAAATAATTTGTCTTAGTCTTAGCATTACATCTTAGCTCATGATTCTTGCTGGCATCCACATACAATAAAGGTGTTTTCAAAAACTTTCTAACTTTGGTGCCATTCCACAAAATTAAATTTAATTAGCTATAGGATACTGCTGGAAATTAAATAGACTTTTAGAATCTCATCTATTTTAAATCATTGGGACATTGAGGACCCTGCTGGTTGACTGAATGCTTTCTCAGATTGATTAAAACCATCATTTTTTCCAGAGCGCTGCGGCTCCACTCCATCTGTGGGTGTGATCCTCATCTCTGACAGCAACTGAGAGAACTTAAAATCGATTAGTTCCCCTCTCCGTGCTCTAGCCACACCTCCCCTTATTCCCCAGTCTTTCTCTCAGTTGCTGACAGACTGAGGTGAGAATTTTTTTGCTCCGTGCTCTGGACAGTTTTGGTAGCGTTAGGCTTCGTTGTTTTATTTTTGATTAGTTTTTCGGTGGAGCTTCGTGGCTTTGCCTTCTTATTACTGCCTGCCAGCTGGTGTTGCCTGCTGCGTGCCCGGGTTGCCTGGGTCGCGCAGAGCTTTGGAGCTGCAAGTTCTCCCAGCCACTGGATTCCGACCCCTTGGGGCGGATCCGGCTCCTTTTGACCAGAGAGAAGGTTGGCGGCAGTCACCTTCTCCTCCGGATCGCTCCCTCGCCTTCTGCTAACGGTGAGGAGAGCGGAGGCAGGCGCGGCGACCGTCCCATCAGGGCTCTGCGGGTGGTGCTGTTTCCCTGGGCGGCTGATAGGCCACGGTGAGTCCCAGGGATCGGGAGATAGCGCGGCGACTGTCCCGACAGGGCTCTGCGGGCGGTGCCATTCTCCCTCGATGGTGGAGAGGCCGAGGAGTGGGCGTGGGCGTGCGGGAGCCACCCACTGGCGGACAGGCTGTGCGGCTGCTGGGCTTGCAGTCCTGTAAAGTGTGGCACCTTGTGCGCGTGGGAGGCAAGCGGCGGGCGCCATTTTGCCAAATGGTGGGCTCCCACCATTTTGATTATCTACTGGTCGGCTCCTTCAGGCGGTGATCCCAGGAGCTTTCATTTTGTTCGCCCCTATCCTGCCTGGTAGGGGATGTGTGGCTTGCCTCGCCTTATTTCTCTCCTCCGTTGCTGCACAGCGCCCAATAGCCGTGTCTGTGGGAGTTTAAGTGAGGTTGTGTGGGCTCTCATTGCCTGGCCCCTCCCCCCTCTTCCTGGTGCAGGGGACTCCCTGAATGGCTGTGGGACCCTCTGCTTTCAAGGAGGGAAACTGCCCCCCTAATTTCTGGGGTCGTTGCTGTGTGGTGTGTGACTCAGGCTTGACTGCCTTTGGCGGGGGGGCGCCATTACGGCCCCAATCCCTTCAGTCTTATACCTTGAGTGATTGTACCACGCTGGCATAAATTATTCTATTTGCATAAATTAATAATTTTGCATAAATTAATAGATTTGCATGAATTAATAAATTTGCATTAAAAAACCCCACCACACGAGCCCTGCTACTGTTGGCTGCGATTTGTGCCTTGGGAGAATGGCAGACTCCTCATTCTCCTCAGATTTGGAACAGGAGGCCAGTCCGGAGCGGTCTACAAAGTCTACCAAGAAGCGGTCTGGCAAGCGGAGTCGTAAGTCCCACCATACTAAGGCATCCTCCTCGGCTGACAAGGATGCACTTCGGAGGCACAAGGCTTTGGAGAGACAATGGGAGAAGGCCAAATTGGCGGCAGCCATGCCGGCTACCCAAATTGAGGAGGCTTCTCCAGTTGATCATACCGCTCAAGGGCAGGTCTTGTCCGGGACAGTCCCGTCTGCCCCTCTGCCTCTTTCCAGGGGCATATCTCAGTCCCTGCCGGATGTCTCCGGGGCGGGGTTGGACATGGGTCATCGCCCATGCCGTCAGCTTCCCTCCGCTACGTTCACTCCCACAGCAGCGGGTCTGAGAACGGTTGCACAGCCGGACGCGGGTCCACAATTTGATCTCCAGACAGTGTTGTTGACGGCTTTGGCTTCTATCATGGCAGCAAGCGCGCAAACTGCGGCTCAGGCTCCGGCTCCGGCGACTTCCCTGGCGACTCCGGTGGCCCCTGTTACACACAGATTCCGTGTGCCGGTGTGCCACGAGACTGAGTCTTCGGAGGAGTCTGACCGTGAGGATGATTTTCCGGAGGATGAGTTTTCAGAGGAAGAGGGCCTGCTACCTGATTTGCCCGCTTTTATGCGCTTGTTCTGCCTGGCCCTGTTTAAATCGCTGCTGCACAAGGCGCGCTTGACTACTAATCTGGGTTCGGTGGGGGCTCAACCTCCACCTTCCCAGTCAGAGGTTGGCATTCATGATGCCTTGTTCAAACAGGCCAAACCCGAGAAGGAGTTCGTACTGTGCCCTCAACTTTTCACCGACGTTTTGCAAGCACCGTGGGGACAACCGGGGTCAACAGGGCCCAATAATTTGGACAAGAAGTTGTTTTGCTCGGCTCCTGAGTTGGACGCTCTGCTGGAGTTACCTGCAGTGGATGCCCCAGTGGCTGGATTGATTTCGAAGTCGATGATCTCGGGGGACCCCCTGGAGGGCTTGAAGTCGGAGGAGAGACGCACTGAGCTGGCCTTCCGCAAGGCGCATCAGGCAGTGGCTTGGACTGTCCATTCGGCTACGGCAACGTCGTTCTTCAACAGGGCCTTGCTGATCTGGCTGCGGCAGCTGCAGGAACGCCTCCCTTCGGAGGAGACCTGCTTGCACCACGATATTAACAAGATCATCGCAGCCATGGAGTATTCGGCGGATGCTTTGCTGAGCTCGGTCAAGTTCGCTTTGAGGGCCCTCGCGGCATCTGTGACCTCTTGTCATTTGTTTTGGTTGAGACTCTGGAAGGCGGATGTTAAGACAAAGTGGAAGCTGGCAGCAGCTCCGTATAAGGCGCTGGCTCTTTTTGGGGCTGCTCTGGATCTGGTTCTTGTGGAGGACAAGGATAAGCGGAAAGTCCTTCCGTCATCTTCCCGCAGGCAGGACAGGCGTTTTGCGCCCTATTCCTTTCGCCAGCCCTTTCGGCAATATTCCAGGACTGGCGGGTCCCCCAGCTATCGTCAGCCGTTCCAGGCAGCTGACCGCTTTTCCGAGAGACGAGGTTTCCATGAGAGAGGCAGAAGGCAGTCTACCTCGACTCGTCGGTTTAGAGGGGCCGGCTCCAAACCTTTCCAATGGGGCAAATGACTCACCGCCGGCGGGTCCAGTCAGTCGTCTTCGGGCCTTCCACGCTCAGTGGGAGTTGTCGACCCAGGACCTGTGGATGCGTCGCACCGTGGCGGAGGGGTTGTCGATCGAGTTTATGGATTGTCCTCCGAGGCACTTCGTCAGGTGTCCCGTTCCGCTGACCAACGAGAGTCGTCGGCTGATGTTGGAGGAGATCTCCCACCTCTTGGAGATAGAGGCGATAGAACCGGTGCCTTGGGATCAGCGGGGGACCGGATTTTATTCGGTTCTGTTCCTGGTGCCCAAGAGTTGGTGGAGTCCGGGGAATCCTCAACTTGAAGCAGTTGAATCTGGCGGTGCATTATCGATGCTTCAAAATGCACTCTTTGCGGTCGATACTTGCTTCGGTGTGTCAGGGGGATCTTCTCCAGTCCGTGGATCTCCGAGAGGCGTACCTGCACGTCCCTGTCCACACCTCACATCGACAATTTCTACGCTTAGAGTTTGTGGGCGGGCATTATCAATATTGTGCAATGCTGTTCGGACTTTCCTCCGCACCACGGACTTTCACCAAGTTGGTGGCGGTGGTGTCAGCTTCGCTCGGCTCGGTTCCAGTGAGGACTCTGTGTTATCTGGACGATGTGCTGCTGCTGTCGTCCTCTTGGGACAGAGCAGTTCGGGACATGGACCAGGTCTTGGCGGCGTTCCGTGCGCATGGGTTCACAATAAACAAGGAGAAGAGCACCTTGTGCCGTCCACGTCGATCCTTCACCTAGGCTCCATAATAGACTCCGCGAAAGGGCAGGTATTTTTGTCTCCGGACAGAGTGCGGGACATTTCACTGTTGCTGGATCAGGTGCTGTCCCAGAGGTCGGTGCCTCTGTTGACCCTGTCGAGGATGTTGGGGAAGTTTGTCTCTTGCTACCAGATCGTTCCCTGGGCCCACCGTCATTCTCGTCCGTTGCAATGGCTTCTCCCGTTTCAACGGAGGGGGTGTGCCAACTCGTTGAGGAGGGTTCCCGTGCCCCCTCATGTCAGGCTGTCCCTACGTTGGTGGAAGTCGGTGGCCGTTTGGAGGGGATGTCACTTTCTGGGCCTGGATCAGGTGGTGTTGACCACCGATGCCAGTCTTCACGGTTGGGGAGCTCACTTGACCAATCGGGTGGCTCAGGGACTCTGGACTCTGGCCGAGAGTGCCTTGAGCATCAATCTCCTCGAACTGTGCAATCAGGTTAGCCCTTCTTCACTTCCGGGCGGAGATTCGGGGACGCCATGTCTTGGTCCTCACAGACAACACGTCGGCGGGAGGTGATCGACCAGGCGGAGTGGCAGCTGCATTCGCGCCTGTTTCGAGAGCTGGCCCTCCGTTTCGGAGATCCGGTGGTAGATCTTTTTGCCACTCGCGCCAGCGCCCAGCTTCCTCATTTCATCTCCCGTTATCCGTCGTCGCAGGTAGAAGACACCGACGCTCTGCGTTGCCGTTGGCCGGCAGGACTGTACGCCTTTCCTCCGATCACGCTGGTTCAGCAGGTTGTCTGGAAGATCATAGCGGAGAGGGCGAGAGTGTTGCTCGTGGCTCCCCATTGGCCACGCTGGCCCTGGTTCCTGGACCTAGTAGAGCTTTCGGTGTCTGACCCGTGGGTGATCCCTCCCCACAGGATTGTCCTGTGCCAACGGGCCATCTTTCACCCCGAGCCGCAGTGGCTCCAGTTGGCCGTCTGGGATTTGAGCGGGTCTTATTGAGGAAAGGTCGGATTCCGTCATCGGGACCATACAGGTGGCTCGTCGGCCGTCCACGACGCGGATTTATGAGGCTCGTCGGCTGTCCACGACGCGGATTTATGAGGCGTCTTGGAAGGTGTTTTGCCGTTGGGCCGCTAGCAGGAGTGTGGATTCCACCTCGGCGTCGGTGCATGACGTCCTCTGTTTCCTTCAGGCGGGTTTGGAGTGCGGGCTCACCCCGGCTACCCTGCGCCGCCAAGTGGCAGCTCTTGCAACGGTGGTTTCTGCTCCTCCTTACCAGTCGCTGGCTCATCACCCCTGGATCCGTGGTTTTCTTCATGATGCTCGGAATTTACACCCGGTGGTAGTACTTCGGTATCCCACTTGGGATTTGCAGTTAGTTTTACGGGCACTCACCATTGCCCCCTTTGAACCTTTGGGGTTGGTTTTGCTTAAGTTCCTGTCTTTTAAGGTGGCCTTTCTCCTGGCGGTCACGTCGGCCCGGAGGATTTCAGAGTTTGCCGCGTTGTCAGTCAGGGAGGACTTGTGCATCTTTCGTCCTAATACTGTCGTGCTTCGTTTGGATCCGGCATTTACGCCCAAAGTGAACTTGTGGTTTCATCACATGCAGGAGATTGTTTTGCCGGATTTTTGTCCTTCTCCTCGGCACCAGCGCGAGGTTCTTTGGCATACCCTTGATGTTCGTAGGACCTTATGTCGGTATATTCGCCAGACGGCGGCGTTTCGGAAGTCGGAGGCCCTTCTTGTGTCGTTCCACCCAGCCTCCATGGGGCAGAAAGTTTCGTCAGCCACGGTGGGTTGGTGGATCAAGGCATGTATAGCGTCCGCTTATGACGGCCAGGCGAGGTCGCCTCCGGCTAGGATCTTGCCTCACTCGACGTGGAGTGCGGCTACATCAGCGGCTTGGTCGATGCAAGCGTCAGTGCTGGACATTTGCAGGGCGGCCACCTGGACTTCATTGTTGCCGTTCATACGGCACTACTGGATTGACGCTTACGCTTCTGCTGATGCTTCGTTTGGTAGAAAGGTCTTGCAGTGTTGCTTCGGGGTCTTCCGGGGGGAGCAGTCTGCCTCCCGGCCCTGTGATTTGAGCTTGGGTATGTCCCACAGATGGAGTGGAGCCGCAGTGCTCTGGAAAATGGACGTTGGCTTACCTGAACGTCCTTTTTCGGGGCGCTGCGGCTCCACTCCATACCCTCCCTGTTTGCTCTGGTTGTTGGCGTTCTGCTCATGTTTGGTTGTTGGTTGTGTGTTATTTGGTCTGAATAAAGTTTGTTGTTACCTTCTGTGTTGTGCCTTCGTTCAAGACTGGGGAATAAGGGGAGGCGTGGCTAGAGCATGGAGAGGGGAGCTAATCCATTTTAAGTTCTCTCAGTTGCTGTCAGAGATGAGGATCACACCCACAGATGGAGTGGAGCCACAGTGCCCCGAAAAAGGACGTTCAGGTAAGCCAACGTCCAGTTTAAGTTATGGGCACAACAAAGCCTAATCCTTGGTTTCAGAAAATTAATTTGTCTCTTTTATCTAAATTTATTGAATTATATGTAGTTTTCTACAGGGTCTGAAAGTTGTTTATCTTACCTAAAACTAATTTACTCTATTGCAAATTGAAATTGGGAACATTTCCTGGCTTTATAATATAATCTTATTTTATTAGATTATGAGGCTAATGCATGCAGACTGGAGATTTTCATTAGTTCTTAGAATTGCCTGTCACTCAAGCAGTTTTTATGCTGAATCAAAAGTGGTCTATCATTCCAGAATTGTGCTGCGCTAGCAAAAGTCAGATTGCTCCATTTTACTACTTTAATATGGGTATCTCTAAGTAAGGGAACAAAATGGATCAATTTATCCCTCACCCACATGGCAGCTTTCCAGAAGCAGCCACCATTTTAGATTGCCCACAAGAGGTAGGACAAAATGGTAGCTGCTTCCAGGTCCCATGTATTGCAAACATGAGTTCCTTTAGCATACAAGGATACAATGTTAAATTAATTGTGCCAAATATGCATTGTTTGGTGCAGTAAAAATATACTTTACCTCCCAAATTTATTTGTGTATATCCCTATTATATATAATTCATATATCTCTATTATAATTCACAAACATTACTGTAGTAATTCTTGAAATCTTTACTTCATGTATTTTTCACTAGCTGAGCTAAAATAAGCGGGCAAGCTTCTCTTCCTAAAATGAATGTAAACAGTGCCAGTGTAAAATTCATTTGCTGTAAAAGGTTGCGTGTGATCACATTTTGTTTACATCTGATAATGTAACACATCCATTAATGTCTACCTATCTTTCTCTCCTGATTATACAGTCTGATATGTACACATTATATATTGGGCCTCCAAGTTAAACTCTGAATAATTTAGTTTTAAGAAATAGGAGATTGAAGACATTTTTTAAAATGTATTCCTTTATTGTTTTTAAAATAATGACAAAAATAAGAAAGCACAAAAATAAATATGTATATCAACAAGGAAATAAAAAACATGCAGATGTTTTTTTTTTAAAGAGAGAAAATAGAGATTAAAAAGAAAGAAAGCGGCATAATATGTGTACTGTTCTAGAATGAGGCAGGTAAGGACTGAGACAAGACAGGATAACAATACAGCTAACAATTTATTGGCTAACACAACAAGCTAACAGTGACCAGCTCTTGGATTGGCAATGCTCTCCGTTTTGACAGCTCTTTATATATTCCACTGTCAGATGGCTTAGCCAATCAGGCAACGTATTTCTCCCGCCTGGTGGCTGCTGACAGAACAGCCAATCTGCCGCTCCTGCGTGGATTGCAGACCGAAAGTAACACTTCTTCCCTCCTGAATGGTGCATGCGTAGTCGTTGAGATATGTTGGGTGTCGCTGGCTCCTCCCAGATCTGCGCAGTCTAGTAGCATCTATTGAAGTAGGCAGACGCTGTGCAGGGACCCAAGGAACTCCTGAAAACTGCACGGCAGCTTCAGTGGGGAGATCACTTGGCGACAGCGGGCTAGGTGCTGGAGGTAAGTTACCATCCAGTCGGCGTTGGTCGGGCACAAAAACATAAGATTAATTTGATAACAAAAAGAAATAGCAAAGAAAATTAGGATAGTGAAACAAAATTATTTTGAAAATGCGAATAAAACAGGCTGATGGCTAGCATATAAATTAAGAAAAGAAAAAGGAAGGAGAATAATACAACAGTTACAAGATGAAAATGGTATAATACAGTATAGGAGAGAAGAAAAAAAGGAAATAATACAAAACTTTTTTATAAAGCTTTACAAGCAGGGAGACATAGCAGATGGGAAAGTTAAACAATACATAGAAGCGGCCAAAATGGGAAAAATTTCTGATGAACAAAGCAAAATGCTAAATAGGCCAATAATAATAAATGAATTTGAAATAGCCCTGAAAAAACAAAAGAACAATAAAGTACCAGGACCTGATGGGATTCCGATTGAGTTATATAAAAATACACAAAAGGTACTACAATGGATAATGTTGGAGACTTATAATGAGATGATAGAAAGCAAAAATTCCAGCAACCTGGACAGAGGCAATCATTACCCTCATACCCAAAGAAGGCACAGATATACAACAAATCCAAAACTATAGGCCAATTTCTTTGCTGAACACAGATTATAAAACATTTGCAACAATAATAGCGGAGAGATTAAAATTTATTTTGAATAATTATACAGTCATGGCCGTAAATGTTGGCACCCCTGAAATTTTTCCAGAAAATGAAGTATTTCTCACAGAAAAGTATTGCAGTAACACATGTTTTGCTATACACATGTTTATTCCCTTTGTGTGTATTGGAACAAAACCAAAAAAGGGAGGAGGAAAAGCAAATTGGACATAATGTCACACAAAACTCCAAAAATGGGCTTGACAAAATCATTGGCACCCTTTCAAAATTGTGGATAAATAAGATTGTTTCAAGCATGTGATGCTCCTTTAAACTCACCTGGGGCAAGTAACAGGTGTGGGCAATATAAAGCTCACACCTGAAAACAGATAAAAAGGAGAGAAGTTCACTTAGTCTTTTCATTGAGTGTCTGTGTGTGCCACACTAAGCATGGACAACAGAAAGAGGAGAAGAGAACTGTCTGAGGACTCGAGAACCAAAATTGTGGAAAACTTATCACCAATCTCAAGGTTACAAGTCCATCTCCAGAGATCTAGATTTGCCTTTGTCCACAGTGCGCAACATTATCAAGAAGTTTGCAACCCATGGCACTGTAGCTAATCTCCCTGGGTGTGGACAGAAGAGAAAAATTGATGAAAGGTGCCAACGCAGGATAGTCCAGATGGTGGATAAGCAGCCCCAAACAAGTTCCAAAGCAATTCAAGCTGTCCTGCAGGCTCAGGGAGCATCAGTGTCAGCGCGAACTATCCGTCGACATTTAAATGAAATGAAACGCTATGGCAGGAGATCCAGGAGGAGCCTACTGCTGACACAGAGACATAAAAAAGCAAGACTACAGTTTGCCAACATGTACTTGAGTAAGCCAAAATCCTTCTGGGCAAACGTCTTGTGGACCGATGAGACCAAGATAGAGCTTTTTGGTAAAGCACATCATTCTACTGTTTACCGCAAACAGAATGAGGCCTACAAAGAAAAGAACACAGTACCTACAGTGAAATATGGTGGAGGTTCACTGATGTTTTGGGGTTGTTTTGCTGCCTCTGGCACTGGGTGCCTTGAATGTGTGCAAGGCATCATGAAATCTGAGGAGTACCAACGGATTTTGTGTCATACTGTAGAGCCCAGTGTCAGAAAGCTGGGTTTGCGTCGGAGATCTTGGGTCTTCCAGCAGGACAATGACCCCAAACATACATCAAAAAGCACCCAGAAATGGATGACAACAAAGCACTGGAGAGTTCTGAAGTGGCCAGCAATGAGTCCAGATCTCAATGCCATTGAACACCTGTGGAGAGATCTTAAAATTGCTGTTGGGAAGTGGCGCCCTTCCAATAAGAGAGACCTGGAGCAGTTTGCAAAGGAAGAGTGGTCCAAAATTCTGGGTGAGAGGTGTAAGAAGCTTATTGATGGTTATCGGAAGCGACTGATTTCTGTTATTTATTCCAAAGGGTGTGCAACCAAATATTAAGTAAAGGGTGCCAATGATTTTGTCCAGCCCATTTTTGGAGTTTTGTGTGACATTATGTCCAATTTGCTTTTTTCCCTCCCTTTTTTGGTTTTGTTCCAATGCACACAAAGGGAATAAACGTGTATAGCAAAACATGTGTTACTGCAATACTTTTCTATGAGAAATACTTCATTTTCTGGAAAAATTTCAGGGGTGCCAACATTTACGGCCATGACTGTATACATTCGGACCAACTTCGAGTATTGTAAAATTTTCTCTTCTGGAAATTCATCATTATCATCATATAGTTTGCTATAAAAGTCCTGGATAATATTCTTTTTCCCCTCCATTTGGTAATGTAAAGTTCCATCTTTGTCTTACAGTTTACTTATCCATTTTTCCCTCTTTCTCCTTTTTCAATTTGTAAGCTACCTATTTCTCGTTTGTTTGCATTTGCAAAAAAGTTTTGTCTCGTTCTTTTGTCCAGCTCTTCTTTTTCAAGAATATTCAATTTATGTTTAGTTAGCTCCATTTGCTGTTTTAAATTTATTTTTTGTGGTTCTTTTGTAACTCTGCTTTGGGTCTTTTATATTCTTCTTCTAAAGTTCTTAACAGTTGCTTCTTCCTTTTATTTTTCTTCACTATGAATGTTGTAGCTACTCCTCTCATGTATACTTTTGCTGTATCCCATAGGTTTTTTAGTGACATGTCTTCTCCTATTTTCTTTAAAAAAGAATCCCATTTGTTTTTCTGACATCTGCCTGAATTCTGTATTTTAACATTGATCAATTCAGAGTCCATCTTATACTTTTCTTTCGTCCTTTCCAGCTGATTCTTATTGGATTATGATCTGCCCATAGATTTGTATCTATTTCTGCCTCATATACATTAATAACTAACCAGATACCCGTGCTCGCTATGAAACTATGTGATGGGGCTTGATAAATTGACACTTAAAGCTTCAAAATCAATGAGTAGTTGCGATCGGCCTCTCCTCTCCCCTTCTCTCCCTCAGCCTTGCCCACAGAAGCCTCTCCTATCCTATCCCCTTCTCTCCCTCAGTCTTGCCCCACAGAAGCCTCCCCTATCCTATCCTCTTCTCTCCCTCAGTCTTGCCCCACAGAAGCCTCCCCTATCCTATCCTCTTCTCTCCCTCAGCCTTGCCCCATAGAAGCAACTATGGATGGAGGTTCACAACATTGTATAAGAGGTAGCAACTAAAACCACCCCAAAGAAAAAGAAATACAAGAAAGCAAAATGGCTATCTGAGGAAACTTTGCAAATAGCTGAAGAAAGAAGGGAAGTGAAAGGCAAGGGAGAAAGAGAAAGATACATCCAAATGAATGCAGAATTCCAGAGATTAGCTAGAAGAGAGAAAAATATCTTTCTAAATGAATAGTGCAAAGAAATAGAAGAAAACAATAGAATAGGGAGGACCAGAGATCTCTTCAAGACAATTGGAGATATGAAGGGAATGTTTCATGCAAAGATGGCCATGATAAAGGACCAAAATGACAGGGATTTAACAGAGGCAGAAGAGATTAAGAAGAGGTGGCAAAATTACATAGAAGAACTATACAAAAACGAGTTTAACATCCCTGATAACCACGATGGGGTGGTCACTCACCTCGAGCCAGACATCCTAGAATGTGAAGTCAAATGGGCCTTAGGAAATCTGAGCAACAGCAAAGATAGTGGAGGTGACAGTATTTCAGCTGAGTTATTCAAAATCTTAAAAGATGATGCAGGAAAGTGCCACACTCAATTTGCCAGCAAATTTTGAAAACTCAGTAGTGGCCACAGGATTGGAAAAGGTCAGTTTACATTCCAATTCCAAAGAAAGGCAATGCCAAAGAATGTTCAAACTATCGCACCATTGCACTCATTTCATATGCTAGTAAAATTATGCTTAAAATCCTACAAGATGGGCTCCAGCAGTATGTTGATCGAGAACTACCAGAAGTACAGGCAGGATTTCGAAGAGGCAGAGGGACTAGAGATCAAATTGCCAACATACGCTGGATCATGGAGAAGGCTAGGGAGTTCCAAAAAAACATCTACTTCTGCTTCATTGACTATGCTAAAGCCTTTGATTGTATGGATCACAATAAATAGTTGCAAGTTCTTAAAGAGATGGGGGTACCAGACCATCTTATTTGTCTTTTGAGAAAACTATATGCAGGTCAAGAAGCAACAGTAAGAACTGGACACGGAACACTGATTGGTTCAAAATTGGGAAAGGAGTCCGGCAAGCCTGTATACTGTCACCCTGCCTATTTAACTTACATGCAGAGCACATCATGAAAAAGGCGGGGCTAGATGAATCAAAAGCTGGAATTGCTGGGAGAAATATTAACAATGTCAGATATGCAGATGATACCGGTCTAATGGTAGAAAGCGAAGAGGAACTAAAGAGCCTCTTGATGCAGGTGAAGGAGAGTGCAAAAGTTGGCTTGAAACTCAACATTAAGAAAACTAAAATCATGACATCTGGCCCTCTCAATTCCTGGCAAATAGATGGGGAAGAAATGGCGGTAGTGACAGATTTTATTTTCTTGGGCTCCAAGTTCACCGCAGATGGGGACTGCAGCCAAGAAATTAAAAGACACTTGCTCCTGGGGTGGAAAGCTATGGCAAATCTAGACAGCATACTAAAAAGCAGAGACATCACCCTGCCACCAAAAGTGTGTATAGTCAAGGCTATGGTTTTTGCAGTTGTAATGTACGGCTTTGGACATTGGACCATAAGAAAGGCTGAGCGTCAAAGAATTGAGGCCTTTGAACTATGGTGCTTGGACTGCAAGGCGATCAAACTGGTCAGTCCTAGAGGAGATCAACCCTGACTGCTCTTTAGAAGCTCAGATCCTGAAGATGAAACTGAAATACTTCGGCCACCTAATGAGGAGGAAGAGAAGAACCTAATGCTGGGAAAGACTGAAGGCAAAAGAAGAAGGGGATGACAGAGAATGGATAGAGTCACTGAAGCAGTAGGCGTGTACTCCTACTTTAAATGAACTCCAGAGTATGGTAGAGGACAGGAAGATTTAGAGGAATGTTGTCCATGGGGTCGTGTTGGGTCAGACATGACTTTGCAATTAAGAACAACAGCCACACACATAGAACATATATATAGCAGACACACACATGTAAATATAGTACTTCATTTGGGATAGGCATTGTTATGCTGAGTAGAGAAAAGGGGAGAAGTACAAATGAAAATCTTAATCAAAGTGTTTATCATACATACCTATACATAGTATTTATGTATTTACACTTATTCAAAACCATATTGTCCTTGCAAACCCATCTCATTCATTCATTCTTAAACCAATTTATAAGATGGTATCTCATAAATGAGTGACTCTGGGCAGTTTACAACAGAGCTAAAATAATAAATCCACTAAAAGCATCAAACTAAATTAAAACACAGAATAATAGACACTGTTAAAGGGATATTAAAAATAGCAGAGCCACTTAACTACAGGTAGTCCTCAATTTACAATCATTTGTTTAATGACTATTCAAAGTTACAATTCTAACTTTTTTACACTTTTTACAGTGAAAAAAGTGACTTATTTTTCACACTTAACATTCATTGCAGCATTTTCATAGTCATGTGATCAAAATTTCGATGTTTAACACCTGGCATGTATTTATGATGATTTATTGTATCACAGGGTCATGTGATTACCTTTTGCAAACTTCTAAGAAACAAAGTCAATGGGAATTCACTTAACATTCATTTTATTAACTTAACTGCTGTGATTCACTTAACAACTGTGGCAAGAAAGATCATAAAATGGAGCAAAATTTACTTAACAGTTGTCTTGCTTAGCAGCAGAAATTTGGAGCTCAATTTTGGTCATAAGTTGAGAACTACCTGTAGTTTACCTGTCCCTGCTGGCATAATCAGGTCTTGAGGGACCTCAGGAAGCTTAGCAGTGACTACACCAATCTCATCCCAGGAACGAGAAGATTCTGCATCATGGGCAGTGGTGGGTTGCTCCCGGTTCAGTTCTCCAGAGGAGCCTTCGGGACTGCTGGTGGCCAAGTGCTAAGGTAGGACTTCCCTCTCTCCCTCCCTTCCTCCCTCCCTTCTCCTTTCGTCTTCCTTCTCCTCTTTCCTTTTTCCTTCCTTGCTCTCTTCCCATCTTTCCTTTTTCTTTCCTCTTTGCCTTTTCCCTTTCCTATCCCTTCTTGCATGCTCAAATGCAAAAGGGGAAACATTTCTCCTTTTGTTTTGCTTTTAGTTCGTTTTGCTAGCCCTCTGCCCTGGGGTCCCGTTTTCAGCCTGGATGGCCTCATGCAGCCATCTGAATCTCCTGAGCTCCATTTTTGCTGGCAAAGGGACTGCGGGCTGGTCCTTCGCTGTTTCCAGGGCGGTCCCCTGGGTCAGATTTAAGTACCCCATGGGCCAGATCTGGCCCACAGGCCTTGAGTTTGACCCCTGGTCTAGCCTATCAAACATGAGAGAAAGTAGTGTTTTTGTTAATTTTTAAAGCATTTAAAAAAAAAATTAAAGTTAAAAATACTCACCTGCACTCTTTAGTAGGCCAATGAAGTATGCACTAGAATATAAAACCCTATTTTTAAATCACATTGCTCTATTTGACTAGAATAGTTTCATGTACACTAATGGTTGCTACCGTGTTTCCCCAAAAATAAGACATGTCTGGGTAATAAGCCCAATTGGGCTTTCGAGCACACGTGCTACAGTAAGCCCCCCCCAAAATAAGCCCCCCTCAAATACTTAGACACATGAGCAGCTGCCGTGCAAAGAGCACGAGGCAATGCAGCGGGGGGGGGGGCGAACGGTGGGGGAACATGCCTCATGCACACCTGCCATCCACTCCGAACGGCCTCACAGAGGCTGCTCCTGCAAGTCCTGGTTCGCACGTCCCTTCTCTTAGTGGTGACCACAAAGAGTGGGCGCAAACAAACTCTTGTCAGCCTTAGCCCTGTCTACCTGGGGGGAGGGATACTGGCGCCAGAGCTCCGAGCAGTGGCTGGTGTGGGCTGTCTGCGCAGCCATGAAGCGGGATCGGTGTGGCCGGTTCTTGCCCATAGCATTGCTGGCGAGGATCAGGTCAGAGCCGCTGCCGGCCGAGATCAGCAGGCCAGATTCTGTGAGCCGGATGCACCGCTGCCACTCAGGAGAAGAAGAAAGAGAGGAGGTGCTGCGAGAGAGCCAATTTCTGACGGTCTTTTCCTCCTGGGCTGCAGCAGCAGTGTGTTCATCTCCCCGAATTAGGCTTGCCAATCTTGGCTGGCAAGGGGAGTGGCAGGTGGGGAGGAGTGGAGAGGCAGGGAAGTGAGACACAATTCAAAGTACTTTATTGTAATACACCATTCTCATCTCCTGTATACAAACCCCAACTTAAGTGGTGAGCTAAAAATGAAAATAAAAAACCTGAATGTTTTAGGCAACAGCTCACCCGAAGGAGAAACTGCTATGTGTTTGAGTTTCTGAGCCCACCAAGTGCTGGAATTTATTGCAGCAAGTAAAAACAGACACTGACATAAAAATCCAGCAGCTTCTAGCCAGTAAAATTATTTATCAAGCTAACAAGGGAAGGACTTTTTCAAGTATGGTAGCAACAACCCGATGTGGAGAGGGCATGCCTTTATATTTCACCTGTGGGTTGAAGCCTCATCTTGTTCCATGCCTCTTGCTTTTCTGCCTCCCCACCCCTCCCCATCTGCCACTCCCGAAATCGGCAAGTCTGAGTGGAGAGCAATCAGAGTAGAGAGGAGCAGAGGGGAAGGGGAGGCCTCGGACCACCATCACCATAGAGTGGGAAGCACACTCCCAGAGCGGCCGCTGCCCTGGCTGGGGTTTGGAAGTCGCAGAGGCAAAGTTTGGGGGAAAGAAAGAAAGACTTCTGCTGCTATGCTGCTTTCCTTACATGCAGCCAAAAGCAGAAGCAGCAGAAGTCTTTCTTTCTCTCCCCCCAGTCTCTGCCTCTGAGACTTCCAAACCCCAGCCAGGGCAGCGGCCACTCTGGGAGTGTGCTTCCCACTCTATGGTGAGAGCTGGAGCTGGAGCCTGCAGGGAGAGCTGGCCCAGGCCATGGCTTCTGCGCGGGTGCCGGTGGCATTGGCTATGAGCTCAAGGACCTGGTGCTCACCAGCTTTGCTCACATCAACATGGTGAGGCCTGGGAGGCGCACGAGCGGGATGTGGGGACAGGCACTTGCACAACTTGGTGCTTGCGTTCTACACACACACACACACCGTGGGAGGGGAGGGGCTTGATGGCGCATGAAGGGAACCTCTGCCGGACTCCCGGCTGTGAGTTTGCAGGCCGCCCAGGCCTCCTGCACCCTCAAAATAAGACCCTCGGATAATAAGGCCAAGCCCTTATTTTGGGGTTCAAAACAGGATCTTATTTTCAGGGAAACACCATAGAAGTTTTATGAGTTTTCAGTTTATTCATTTGTAATGCATAGCTTCATTATATTATAATTGAACTGAATTTTTCATTTAAACAAACATGGCAAAGGGGTGTATTGGGAGACTCCATCCTTGATTCCCATGATGTATAGTGGTCCTCAAGCCCAAATACTTGTATCTATTAAGTATGTCTGTAAATATTTAACCAGACTTGCATAAATTCATAGATGCATTAATTAGCTGTAGACTTTATAGTTCTATCTTCCAAGTTACAGATGCTCATTTTACCCAAGCTTTTTACTCAATGCTGGATGGGTTTAGGACTTTTCACCTCCTACCCTTGGCTGTGCCTGCTTCTCTGCCAGGCTTCCGCCTCAGCGTATTCTCCTCTAGCTTTTCTCCTCAGCTGACACGCCCCCTTCCATTCTCCACAGCCAGTTGGCCATGGTCCTTCTGTCCCACACACTTTGGCACACTCATTCAACACCACAGTGTTAGTCCTGGGCTTTTTGCCTCCTGGAACAGTTAGCCGCCAGCCAATCAGCTAATTGCCAATGCTGGCAGCCAGAAGCCGGTTTCATCCAAAGGAGATTTTTTTTGGGTGAGTATCGTAGCCTTAAAAAGAGAGAGGGAAGGAATGTCAAAACTCACATTAACAATGCTCTTGCTTAGCAACCAAAATTTTGGCCTCAATTGTTGTGGTAAGTTGAGGACTATCCCTGTCTTCCTCTGCAAGGCAGCCTTGCCCAGTAAACTCCTTCCCTTTTCTGGGAATTTCTCCTCTGTGTTAGGGGCACATCTAATTATATCAAGATGATATAAGGTCTCCTACTGGAGCAGGGAGTTGGACTGGACAACTTCCGAGGTCCCTTCCAGCCCTGGATTGCTGTGCTATTTCAAAGCATCCACTGAAGCTGTGCCTAGTGCCAGGGCTTGTGGTCCTCCCTTCCTCTCCTTTCTCTCTCTCTCTCTCCCTCCTTCCCCCCCCCCCCCCTCCCTCCCTCCCTTCCTTCCTTCCTTCCTTCTCTCTCTTTTGCTTTCTCTCTCTCCCTCCCTCCCTCCCTCCCCTCCCTCCTTCCCTCTCTCTTTCTAAGGCTAGGATACCCACCCGAAACAAAAACTCCTTTGGATGAAGCAAGCTTCTGGCTGCCAGCATTAGCAACTAGCATTAGCAACTAGCTGATCTCCTGTCCCAGGAGGCAAAAAACCTGGGCCTAACAATGTTTGATAGGCACAAAACAGCAGGTGAGAGTTGTTAGTGAATTCAGCACCTCTTTATTTCCAGCAAAATGTGACTGTGCTCTGCCGGCTGGGCTGCCAGAGCTTGCCTTTTTAAGGAGCTCCAGGTAGACCAACCAGCCAAGTACAGCAGGTTAAATCTCCCACGGTCTGGACAGCCCTCAATCCCAGAGGAATGTTCACGGCTCTGGTTGGTGAGTAGTCTCTCTGTTGGGCCACCGGGTGGGCCTGATTCCTGCTCGTCTGCTTCCCGGCCAGCGGTTGAGCGTGCTCCTCGGGGCGGAGACCTCAGGTTCTGCAATTGTTGCTCTGGCCCTCCGGTCACGGTCCAGTCGCCCTGGTTCCTCAGCTCGGTGTCCCCCAGGTGGTGTCTGAGTTGGTCGATATGTCTCCTCCAGATCCGCCTGTCCTCCAGCTCAATGCCGTATGACTTCAGGCCAGTGACAGCCACATCTCGGCCTGCCAGCCAGGTCGGGTAGCCCGCATAGTTGTGTGCGAATACCCGGTCCTGTACGTTGAATGTTCACGTGGGCCGTGCGGAGTCCTGTCTCAGGAAGGTAGTCGGGGTGGTATCGGTCAAGTTGCGACCTCAGCTTTCTTCCCATCAGCAACTTTGCTGGGCTCTTGTTGGTGGTCGCATGATGTGTTGAGTGAGGAGGAATTGGTCGACTTTTTCCTGCCAATTCCCTGGGCCCATTCGGGTGAGGGTTTCCTTGGTTAGTCTCACTATTCGCTCAGCCTGCCCATTGCTTGCTGGGTGGAATGGAAAGATGAGTACGTGCTGGATCCCTTGCTCTGCGAGGAATGCCTCATGGTCTTGGCTGTCAGTTGTGGGCCGTTATTGGAAACCAGGATGTCGGGTAGACCGTAGTGGCGAACAGCCGTCGGAGGGCTCGGATGGTGGCTTCTGTCGTGGTTGTCTTCATGTTGATTACTTCTAGCCACTTGGAGTATGCGTCCACGACAATCAGGAATATCTGTCCTTCTATTGGCCCTGCAAAGTCAATATGTATGTGGGACCAGGGCCCCTTGTCCGCTTCCCATTCATGAGTGGGTGCCCGTGGTGGCACTGGTCGCGTCTTCTGGCAGGGTTTGCAGGTGGCCATCCACTCGGTAATGTCCTTGTCCATCTGGGACCACCAGATGTAGCTCCGGATTAACGCCTTCATCCTCACGATCCCAGGGTGGGCCTCCAAAGCTTTTGGGGAACGATGACGGTTTCTCCCCACAGCAAACAGCCCTTAATCGTCTTCCTCAGCAGTTTGTGGAGCGATTCAGCAATGGTGGCCTTCTATTGTAAAAATGTGCTGTAGAAGTTTAACAGTCCCAAGAAGGCTTGCAGTTCTGCCTTATTCTTTGGGGTGGGGGCCTTCTTAATGGCTTTCATCTTGCTGTCAGTTGGGTGGATGCCTGATCTATCTCTTAGGTAGCCAAGGAACTCTACCTGCCTTATGCCAATTTTGCATTTCTTAGGGTTCACTTTGAGTCCTTTTTTCTGGAACCTCCCCAAGGTTTCATGCACACATTCCATCAACTGGTCTCTTGACTCTCCTGATATAAAAACGTCATTGAAGTATGGCACCACTCCTGGGATCCCATGCACTGGATCCATTAGGCCGCTCCATTAGGCACTGGAAAAGTCCTGGGGCTACACTGACCCCAAAACTGCAACCTGGTACATTTAAATGCCCCCCCGTGAGTCACTATGGTTTGTGCTTCAGTGGTGGCTTCGTCTACTGGCAGCTGCTGATAGGCCTGGGCAAGGTCCAACTTGGCAAATATCTTTCCGCTTCCTAGGGAATGCAACAGATGTTGCACCACGGCACTGGGTACGCGCTCTGCTGGAGGGCCTTGTTCAGTGTACACTTGTAATCCGCACAGATGCGGACGGACCCATCTGGCTTCACGGGGGTGACTATGGGAGTCTCCCACACCACGTGGTTGGTTGGCCCGAGGATTCCCTGGGCAATGAGCTTGTCTAATTGTTTCTCGACCTTGGGCCGCAAAGCAAATGGTGCCCTATGGGGTTTGAGCCTGATGGAAATTACATGGGGTCTAGGTTAAATGAAATGGGTTTCCCCATATATTTACCCAGGCCCTCATTGAAGACATCCGCGAACTCTGCCAACAGCTGGTCCAGTTCATGGGTGGTTACGTTGTGCAGTCTGGTGATGTCCAGGCCCAGGGGTTTAAACCATTCTACTCCCAGCAGTGATGGCTGGTGGCTGCCAATGACCGTGAGTGGCAGCTGGCCTTGGAACTCATGGAATGTTACTTTGACCTCCATTCTGCCTAGTACCTCTATCCGGTTCCCTTGATAGTCATTCAGGCGGACATTTAGTGGCTTCAGGAACTTCCAGTTTGCGGCTGGGTTCAACTTCTTGATTGTTTGCCAGGATACTATTGTAAAATATGACCCTGTGTCCAGTTCCATTTTGCATGGTTTCCCCTTCAATGGTCATGAACACGTGGTATTTCTCCTGCTCATATGCATCTGTGTGTCCCACGATTGTGTGGTGGATTTCTCTGGGAGCTTGGTATTGGTCCTCTCTTCATCTGCTCCGTTGTTGGACGGCTCTAGGATTCCCTGGTCTTTCTGATGGGGTTATAGGCTTTGGTTGAAAGGGAATGGGTTGGGGCACTTTGCAGGCTTCTGCAATGTGACCCTTTCTTTGGCATTGGCGGCATGTTGCGTCCTGGAAACAGCAAGCCGCCCTTGTGTGGAAACCCATGCAGCCCGGGCAACATGGCTGCCTGCTCTCGGTGTCCATGAGGTTCTGCCACTTTTCTGGGTACACGTGGTGTATGGTGTTGTCTGTGTCGTCCCAGTTGTCATTGTACTCGGGGACTTTGATTGACCAGTTGGACTCCCAGTATGTGTGGTGTACCCTGCTGGTCTTCCTTACGTTTGCTGCCAAGTTGTCTGATGATTCTGCAGCCCTGGCCTCCTCAACAACGTCCTTGAATGAGACCCCTCTCCTTATCAACAGTTTCTTTTGTAGAGTGAGGTCCCTTATACCCAGGATGATCTGGTCCTTCATCATTTCTTCGGGATTTATGAACTCGCATCGGGTAGCGATCTCCCGGAGGCTGGCCACAAAATCATTGACGGTTTCTCCCTCTTGTTGGCGCCGGTGGTAAAACTCATTTTGGCTGACCATGGGGGTGGCGGATGGTGTGTAGTGGTCTTCCAGGGCACGTTGCAGGGTGGCCCAGGTGACGGTCTCCACATCTGCTGGGGCAATCAGCGTCTGTGCCATTTTGTAGATCTTGATGCAATCTTTTCAGGTGTCGTACTACAAATATATACTAAAGTATGAATGACAAAAATATAAAAGTTGTTAAAGATTTCCGAAGAACTTATATGAAAATATCATGTTTTCTATAACAATTCTGAAATCCTATAAAATACAATTATTATTTCTAAAATGGAAACCAAATATTTTTCAAAAACTATTGACTGCATCTGTAGTTGGGGGATTTCTCTACATAAATATACTAATATTGAGTTGTTTTATATGGGAACCAAAAAATCCTAAAGTGATTTCATAACCAGACTTTGCTGCTAAACATCAAACACGTTCATTATGGTTAATCAAATATAAAGCTATAAATATGCATCATGAACCAAATTGTTTGATTAACAGGTATAAATCCACATCAGAAAAAAATAATCCTTTCATTTATTTAAGTGAAATGGTTAAATATTTCTCTTAATTTTTATGTATGGATTTAAAAAAATTATATAGTTATGTATTCAAAACTTATTCCTGTGAACATGAGCTTTGCAGCATTGTGCCGCCTGCTGGTATAAGCGGTCCCCATTTTCTGAGTGGCTTCTTCCATTATTGTGCCATAAAGCTGCAAGCTGCTCCATTGCTAGGATGCACAGCACAATCCTAGGAGCAGCCACTCAGAAAATGATGGAACATTGTGGAATGCTGCAGAAGTTGTGTTAGCAAAGCAAAGCAAGGTTCTCTGATGCTGGGATGCATGGTATGGAACACTCCTGGAAATGGCTACCATTTTAATATGGCCACTTGAAAAATGGTGGCCATTTCTAGAATTATGCCATGTGGCTAGCAACCTAGTGGCCTGCCCTCTTTCCCTATCCCGGTCTTTGAGCTCTGGAGATCTATGAAAGTTAAGTGAGGAGGGGCTCAATGGGGTGGAAAGCAAACCCAAGGCCTGCGGGAATCCAGTGTGGGGAATGGAGGTGGGAGATAGGTGGGGAAGCACTGCAGCATTCCTATGATTGGTCATAAGGGTAAGTGATCATATTGGCTGTAACTTTAGGTTGCAAGTATCTTTTGGGAGTTTCAGCATAACTTTGGTTATTAAGCGTGGACTACATGCAGTTGTATAAAGTACAGCAGGCACCAATTAGGATTCCTGATAAAGTGGGATTGGAAATCTGTGTGTGTGTTTGTGTGTGTGTTTGTGTGTGTGTGTGGAGGGTAGGGCATTTTATGTGTGTTGAGCATCATAGAGGCTTAATACCAATTTCATTGCATAATGAAAGAAATAAGAATAGACCTAAGTTCAGGAGTCTGCAACCTTAAACACTCAGAGCCATTTGGACCTTTTCCCCACAGAAAAAAAACCCACTGGAAGCCACAAAACCTGGGTGGGTATGGCCAACTGTACGTCACTCACTCCACCCAGTCACATGACCCCCTAGCCATGCCTACCCAACAGGTCATTAGGGCAGAGAACTGGTTGTTGAAAAAAAAAACCCACACCAGGAACCACAAAACCCTTAATTTCTCTCCCCACTCTCCCCACTCTTTCTTTATCTTGCTATGTCTCTCTCCACCCCCTCCCTGTATCTCGCTCCCCTCTCCCTCTCTTCCCCCTCTCTCCCTCCTCTCTGTGTATCTCTCCCTTCCCCACACAGAGAGAGAGACATATAGAGAGAGATACACACATAGAAAAAGATACACAGAGAGGGGGAGACTGACTGATGGGTGAGGGCAAGGGCACTTTGCCTTTCTCTGAGCCTGACCCCTGGAGTGGGTGTGCAAGATTCGGTGGGGCAAGCCCCCTTTTCCTGCTGCCCTGAGCTTCTTAAAGCTGCAGCTGGGTGTAGCGGGCCCATCCCCCTTTCTGTCATCGTCCCCTTCCAGATCCCCTTCCCCCTCCCATCCCATTCCCGTGAGATCAGCGTCAGTCATGGCCAGATTGGGCCAGTTTCTCAGTGTGGACACCAGGTTGCATGTTTCCCCAAGCAACCAAAGCACACCGAGTACCAACAAGGGCTGGAAGAAGCTCCAGCAAGAGTGAGGCACTGGAGAATCAGCCCCGGTTGCTTCTCCATTCCCTGCCATCGCCTTTACCTTCTCAGGCCGGGGGGAGGGAGAGGGGCGGGGCCAGCCAGTGATGGGACAGGGAGCTGTAGCAGAGGGCCCAAAGAACTGTTGCCGACATCCAGTCCAACTGGTCAATTTCTTCTTAGGGTTCTTGGCTAAGTAAAGCGAACAAAAATATCACACATTTGATTAAAAAGCTTTGTGCCAGAGATTGGAAGGCTGACAAGAGGAATGAGAGGTAGTGTTGCAGCAAGACTGCATTATTTTGATACCCTTGGCAAAATAATAATAAGTGGAAGAATTATAGTGAGGAGAAAGAGAGATCTTTCTCTCCTCATTTTCCCACTAAACATACATTTTATATGAAGTTTTCAATTTTTTCCCAATTGGAAAATGGGTTTTGTCCATTTAGAAAAAATGGGAAATTTCAGTTTCCCTGCCAAAATGTAATTTTTGAACTAAGGTACATGAATAGCAATAGCACTTATATATACCACTTCACAGTGCTTTATAGCCCTCTCTAAGCAGTTTACAGAGTCAGCATAGTGCCCCCAACAATTCTCATACATAATTTGACTGCTTTTCTTTTGAATTTTAGCTACCTACTTGATTCTTGGGGTGATGTTATAGTTCAATTTCAATCATATTTAAATAAGAAAAATGAGCAAAATGTTTTTATAGTAAAGAATTTATATATGCTTTTTATATTATGATAAAAGCCTTTTTTTCTGAGAAAATAGTTTTTAAAAAATATTTTTGGATTTGCATTTTGGGATACTCCAAAACACTTTAAGTGTTAACTATACTGGGGTTTTGTTTTGTTTTTTGTATCTTCATCAGAAAATCTTGTTCTTTAACGTATTCATCTAAAAATATTTTTTTAATTATAATATTGATTAATCTGGAATATCTTTATTTATTTCTTCAGCCAGCAGGTTAGAAAATATGCTACAAACATCAGTGGTAAGATTTCTGTCCTAGTTGCTTAATCTGTTTATTTTCTTTTCCTGCAGAACCTCGAGGAATTTTTGATCCCACTTTAAACTGCATGAGATCAAGTGTGACTGAGAGAATTCTACAAAGTACTTGCCCACCAATTGCCCATGGAGGTTATGGAAAGCCCTACTTTGGGACAAATTGTTTCAGTTCTCCTTTTATAAATTTTCGGACTGCTTTCCACACTATCCATTCTGAGAACAGCCCAGTAAAGCCAAGGATTATCACAGTAGTGAAGCCCTGTGGGCATGCCGTCAGGAAGATAACATTGCTTTTAAATCGGCGTTCTCTTCAAACATTTGAACAGCTGATTGCTGACATCTCAGAAGCCTTGGGATTTTCACGGTGGAAGAATGATCGTGTGAGAAAATTATACAATTTAAAGGGAAGGGAAATCAGAAGTGTTTCTGATTTCTTTAGAGAGGGTGATGCATTTATAGCTATAGGAAAGGAACACTTAACCTTGAAAACCCTTGAAATGGCAATCCAAGAACTTTATCCTGATAAGCCTTACGTTCCTCTTACTAGGGCTTCAGAAAATTGGGAACAACCTCAGAAGCTGAAACACAGAATGCATGAGAAAACTTCTAGGTTAGAAGACAGCCTTGAACCCACAGTTGTTAACAACTGCATGGATATCATGTCTCCTAAACTATTTAACAAGCATTACATAAAAGCTCAAACTAGGATCAGACAGGAAGAGAAATTGAGGCCCAAAAATAGATGGATAAGAGACAACTGGCATGGAGAACATGATGTGAAACCCACTAGAAAACCTAAAGAAATTGAGGAATATTTTAACAAAGAGAGAAATCCTGAAAGTGACACTGAAAGAAATTCAGATACAATTATCAGATGTGAGAAATGTGAAAGAGAAAGACAGCTGAGACAAAAATTGCAAAAAGAAAGACAGGATGATTTTCAGTTTAGGAACAGAGACTTGAGTGTAAGAGCATGTAAAAGATACCATGTTGAAAAGCTCACAAAATTGAGAAGTTGCAGGAAATTACCGGAACATTCACTAGAAGAAGCTGAAGTTACATGGAAGGAAGCTGGTTGTCAGAGTACATGGACAACTTCACATAATCATACCGGTAAAGATCTTGAGAAGCAAAATATAAGTATTTACAGAGATCAGATCCTGCAGAACGAGGATGAAGAATTAGGAATAATGAAGACAAAACCACTAGAAAGTCAGCACACTATAGTAGGAGATACCTATGAGCTAAAGAAGGAACATAGAAAAATTTCTAGAATGAATCAGAGCTGTTGGTTAATAAAAAGTTCTCAGGCGAGAGAGAAGCAAACAAAAGTTCAAGGAGAAAAAAAAGAGGTACAGAAGTTAAAAGAAGGAAATACTGGAGGCGAGAAAATGGAGCAGGGGGAGAGTGAACAGGTTAATCAGGAAAGGGAGGAAGAACTTAAAATTAACAAAGAAGTGGGGAAACAGTGTAAGTCCAGTGATATAAAATTGAGACATGATGTCTCTAGCAGAGCAGATGTGGAGAATTGCTATGAAATTGGCAGAACTATTGGAGATGGGAACTTTGCTGTTGTGATGGAGTGTCACCATCGAAGCAGTAATCAGATCTATGCAATGAAAATCATTGATAAATCAAAGCTGAAGGGAAAGGAGGATATACTAGAAAATGAAATCTTGATAATCAAGAGCCTCTCCCACCCCAACATTGTAAGCTTGATTGAAGTATTTGAAAGTGAAGAAGAAATTTACTTAATCATGGAATATGTCCCTGGTGGGGACTTATTTGATGCCATTATAGAGAGTGTGAAATTCACAGAACATGATGCTGCTCTCATGATAACAGACCTGTGTGAAGCTCTTGTATATATCCACAGCAAGAACATTGTTCACAGAGATCTCAAGCCTGAAAATCTTCTGGTAAGAATTGCAAAATACACTGTGTCTTCTGATAAATTGAATGTTGCTATTTATTATTTTGGTTTATATGAACCAATCTAGCACAGGAATATGAAAAATACGTAGAATAGGATAAATTGTTCCTATCCCTTTAAGGATTAGGAATTTGGATTGATTGAATTGATTGCATTCTCTGGTTGAGCTCATTGAAAAAGCTTGGAGTACTTCCTTGAGAAAAGAAATTTGTGATTTGTATTAGATGTAATTCCATTAAACTTTAATACATTTTTTAACTAAATAATAACTCCTCCAGTGTTATTCAGAAAAAAAATCAAAGTGTGCACTTCCTAATATAAATTAGAGGTATCTGAAACTTAGATCGTCACTTGCCTTATGCTTATTCTCATCATTGGTTTATTAAACATATCACTTCATATTCTAAAACTAAGTTCCAAAGAATTCCTTGATATTTTTCTCAAGATTCTCTTTAATTGAGGCACCATAATGTGCCACTGAGAGCTTATTGCAACAGTGCCCTCCTACTCAAGGAACTTCAGTCTGGGTAGTCCTCAACTCATGACCACAGTTGAGCCCAACATTTCTGTTGCTCCATTTTATGACATTTTTGCCACAGCTGTTAATTGAATCACTGCAATTGTTAAGCAAATTACGCAGTCATTAAGTGAATCTGACTTACCCTATTTTTTTAAATGTTTTTTAAAATTTGATTTATATGCCGCCTTTCTCTGGAAACACAGGGCGGCTTAGAATGCGTTAAGCAATAGCCTTCATACTTTTTTGTATATTTATACAAAGTCAGCTTATTGCCCCCACAATCTGAGTCCTCATTTTACCTACCTTAGAAAATATGGAAGGCTGAGTCAACCTTGAGCCTGGTGAGATTAGAACTTGCAGTAATTGCAGGCAGCTGAATTCTCATTGATCATGGGTCTGGCGGTCAGGTATGGTTAATACCCTCCGATTGCTGGATCGAGTCTGTTAGTTGGGAAGCTCCTCCTCCTCTTGTCATTTCCCAGCTTTCAGACTCGATCCAATTTGGATCTGACAAGGATTTCTGAACTGCCCTTTGATCGCTGCTTCCACAATCAATATTTCAGCTATCTCTTCTATTTTTTCACCTCTAATTGGTTCCTGCTATCAGCTCCCTCGAGGTTGAGCTATCCAGTGAGAAGGGCTTCGTGCCCGAGCCCCCTGAAGACCGCCTGGCACCTGGCAACGCGAAGGGCTCACGCCCGAATCCGTTGCAACAGCTGTTTTTCGAGCTGAGCCTCCCAGTCTCATTGGTTGCAGGCTCTCTCTCTCTCTAAATTACTGCTGCCGGCTGTTTCACACTTCAGAGAGCGTTAGCATTGGGGGTCGCTGACTGTTTCGTGGTTTGGAGAGCACTGGCATTTATTCGGAGCCTCCCAGCCTTGCTGGTCTCCGAGCCTCCCGACCCTGCCACGCGCTCTGCCGCTCCTAATTGCTTCGGCGGCAGCGCAGTGGGCTCCTTTGCTGTCGGACGACAGCCATGGCTATCAGCGTCTCCTGGGCTTGCCCCATATGCCGTGGACGAGGCGGAGAAGTTGCGGTGGAGCCCTTTCACCACAGTAAGGATCAGGAAGGTGGGCTCCTTCTCCAGTAAGTCCTTCCAGGCTGGACATTCCTATCATAGCCCCTGGATCCCTCAGAGGCCTCCTTTCCTAATCTCCTCAGAGGCCTCCTCCTCTTTGCCTCGTGGCGAAACGCCATTTTGATTGCGCCTCTCCCATCCACCATTTGAACCCAGACCTTGTGCTGAGTGGAGGCCTGCTTTCTTCTCCCCAAGATGGCTTCTGCTAGGCAGGCTAGGGCTACAAAACATGGCATTCCGGACACAGAGCAACCAGGGACATCCTCCTTTATCCCATCCAAGAGGTCCAAAAAATCCTCCTCCAAATCATCGGACTCTAGGTCCAAAGAGGAGATGAGACTTCATTTAGCCATCAAAAGATCTATCCAAAAAGCTATTAAAGAGGCCTCCATTAGGGAAGTGGATCCTCCTGTCCCTACATTGGTTCAGGCCTCCATCCTGGCAGGTCCTGCACCTGCCCCCCCGGTCCAGACCCCCCCGGTCGTATCCCCATCCGGGGTTACGGTCAATTTGCCTGATCAAAGGCAGATCAACAAGGAGCTCTTTGGGACCCAAGAGGAGAACGCTCCCCCTGAAGTGCAGTCGCCTGCACCTCCATCTGCCCCTTCCAAGACTGACCCTCAAGGGAGTGGGGAAGGCCCTCAGGGACCCTTAATTTCCCCTGAGCTAGTGGCATATATCCACCAGGCCATTCTTCAGGGCATAGCTGCGGACCGACAATGCCGCACAGCCTCTTGGGTGTTTGAGTCTCCTTCGCATATAGATGTGAAGGGCTGTTGTCTTACTACCAACAGGGTTCACGCTCCTACCAAGGCTCCATCTTTAGGCTCCTCTGGCCAAGGCTCCGTGACTGGGGAGGAATTGAGGGACCTAGAGCTCTCAGGCGATGAAGACTTGTCTCCAGACCAACCATCCTTCATGGGTCTCTTCAAACCCCAGATATTCAGGTCCCTCTTACATAAGGCTAAGGTTACCACAGGCCTATCTGCATCCCAACCTACTCCCTCCGCCTGAGACAGGGTTCCTTCAGTTGTACCATTATTTGAGGAACCCACCATCGAGGCGGAAGAGATTCCAGGTCTCAAGTTGGCCTGGCCTAAATCTTTTCCTGGCCTGGCCTAAATCTTTTCCCCTGTTAAATGTAAATTTTAAATTGGTTTTTTAAATTATGGGGTATTTTAAATTTGTCTCAGCCAAATTGATTTAATTCGTTTTATTCTATTTTAAATTTCTGTATGTATGTGTTTTTTATTCGTGGCTGTTCACCGCCCTGAGTCCTTCAGGAGAAGGGCGGTATACAAATTTAATAATAATAATAATAAAAAAATTATTCCGGGATGTCCTTACCAAGCAATGGTTGGCCCCAGCTTCTGGTCCCAACTCCAATACTCTAGACTGATGCATTTATAATATGGCCCTGGAGATTTCTTCCCTACTGCAGGTTCCCACGATTGATACTCCAGTGGCCGCACTGTCAGCACCTTCGAATCTCGCTGGTCCCCCAGAGGAGAGTCTTCGACCGGAGGAACGTCGTCTAGACCACGTACTCGTCAAGTCTCACCAGGCTACTGCCTGGTCTGTGAAGGCTACCATGGTGGCCTCTTTCTTCAACCATGCTTCCATCTTCTGACTGCGGCAACTTCAAGACCGCCTTCCAGTATCCGACACACGTTCACACCAGGATATCAACAAGGTATTGGCGGCTTTAGAATACTCGGCCAATGCCACTTTAAATTCCTCTTGGTTTGCGGCAAAGGCCATGGGGGCTTCGGTCACCACCCGTAGATTACTTTGGCTCAGACAATGGCAAATCTAAATGGCGTTTGGCCACATCCGCCTTTCAAGGTCCTTTATTGTTTGGGGCTCCCCTGGATCCCCTCCTAGTAGAGTCCAGGGATAAACATAAAATCCTCCCATCCATGTCCCGTCAGTCTGACCAGCAGGCTACTTCCTCCTTTCACCCCTTTTGGGGGACAGAAGGGGCATACTCAGGACCCAGAACCCAGCGGCCCTTTCAGTCGCCGCAGTTGTGTCCTCAGGACCGACAGGGGTTCCAAGCCCAGTGGAGGCAGTACAAACGCCCCTTTCGGGTGGGTCGGGGCGCCCTTCCCGCAGGTTCTGCTGACTGCACATCCAGTCCCCCCATTGGAGGCCGTCTGGCATTCTTCGCCAGCCAATGGGAGGCCACATCCTCGGATGCTTGGGTTAGGGAGACTATCAGGGTGGGCCTCTCCCTGGAATTTCTCTCCACCCCCCTGAACCGGTTTCTGCGATGTGCTTTCTCCCGGAATCGGACATCACGGCTCCTGATGGTATCGGCCATCCAACATCTTCTTGAAATTCAGGCCATAGAGCTGGTGCCTTGGGAGCAGCACAGACAAGGCTTTTAATCCCGCCTGTTCGTGATTCAGAAATCGACGGGGGGATGGAGGGCAATTCTAGACCTCAAATCTTTGAACCGACGGGTCGTATACCGTTGGTTCAAGATGCAGTCCCTCCAATCCATCCTGGAGAGCATTAGGGTAGGAGATTACCTCGCGTCGATCGATCTGACGGAGGCTTATCTCCATGACCCCATCCATCCCGACTTCCGTAGATTCCTTCAGTTCTGTTATGTGAGTCGTCATTATCAATATCGAGCCCTACCATTCGGCCTATCCTCAGCTTCCCGAGTTTTCACAAAATTGATGCCCGCGCTGGTGGGCCACCTTCGAACGCTCCCCATCAGGATCCAGTTCTATCTGGATGACCTTCTGGTCCAGTCGAGTTCAGAGGTTCTAGCGCATCAGAACCTGGACACCACCCTCCGGGCCCTGGAGAACCACGGGTTTTCCGTCAATATGGCCAAGAGCTAATTGGTACCCACGACTTGCATACAACATCTAGGAGCCATCATCGATTCTGTAGAAGGCAAGGTATATCTTTCTCAGGACCGCCTATCCAGCCTGCGGTCACTGGTCAGGTCAGTTTTGTCAGGGAAGCCTCTCTC
The DNA here is from genome assembly GCA_012654045.1 of Ptyas mucosa. Taxonomy (NCBI): domain Eukaryota; kingdom Metazoa; phylum Chordata; class Lepidosauria; order Squamata; family Colubridae; genus Ptyas; species Ptyas mucosa. The sequence continues at coordinate 1,613,340 of WNWU01013349.1, read as the reverse complement.
CCTGTCAGCACTGTCCCAGCTCCTGGGAAAGATGGTCTCCTGCATAGGGATCATCCCCTGGGCGCATCTCCACTGCAGGGACCTGCAGAGGTTTCTGCTCCCCTACCAGAGGAAACAACTGGGAACTTCCAACCGGACAGTCCTTCTGCCCCCCAAGGTGCTCCTTTCCCTCTGGTGGTGGGTTTCGGGAGCAGTCCTCAAGGGGCGAGAATTCTGGCAACAACACTGTTTGGTCCTGACCACAGATGCCACCCTTCAGGGCTGGGGAGTCATCTAGCATCCTTCATGGCGCAAGGCTGACCTGGGTCACAACATCAATTGGCTAGAGCTCCAGCCCATCCATCTGGCCCTTCGGATGTTTCAGGACAAGGTGCAGAACAAGCATATTCTAGTACGGATGGACAACGTGGCTGTCAAGGCCCATGTAAACCGCCTAGGGGGGACCTGCTCTCGTCACCTCATGGACGAGCCTGGGAGCCTGGGAGCCTGGGCGGAGACGCATCTGAGGTCCATTTGGGCCTCTCATATCTCAGGGGTGGCAAATACTCAGGGAGACTGGCTCAGCCGGGCCACTGTGGACCAGGGGGAGTGGAGCCTGGACCCGGACCTGTACCAAATGATCACGGCCCTCTTCAGCACCCCTGTCATGGACCTGTTTGCCACTCGGGCCAACTGGCAGACGGAGAGATTTTTCTCTTGCTTTTTGGAACCAGGGGCAGAAGCTGTGGACGCTCTTTAAAGCAACTGACTGACAGGTCTCCTCTACGCCTTCCCACTCTGCCTCTGATACCCAGAGTCATCAAGCAACTGCTCTGGTTTCGCGTGGATCTTCTGCTGATCACCCCTTACTGGCTGCGTCGCCCTTGGTTCGTGGACCTCCAGAGTCTGTCGGTCCATCGGCCATCACGCCTCCCTCCGGACAAGGTGGTCCTCCGCCAGGGGTCTCTTCTGCATCCAGATCCCGCTTGGCTTCAGCTAGCCACCTGGAGGTTGAGTGGCAACTGCTAGGCACGGCTAGCAGTCGTTACCACTATCCAGGCCACTCGTCATCCATCAGCCAGAAGAATATACGATTCTACCTGGAAATCCTTTTCCACCTGGTGCGCCCAGTGGTCCATCGTCCCCACAGAGGCCTCCACCATGCAGGTGCTGGTGTTTCTCCAGGATGGCTTCGAGGCAGGTTTGGCTCCTAATACTTTACGCAGGCAAGTCGGGCGTGGCACACTCTGGACGTGAGGAGGTCCCTCTGGATCTACCTCTGTCAAACTTCTTCCTTCAGACGGACGGAGTCCCTCCTCGTATCGTTCCAGCCTTCCACAATGGGCCAGAAGGTATCATCTGTCACGGTAGGGCGCTGGATTAGGGCTACGATAGCCACAGCATATGAGTCTCAGGCCTTACCTGTTCCTCCCCAGATAACTGCGCACTCCACACGCAGTGCTGCCACTTCGGCAGCTTGGGCCACCCAAGCTTCATTAGAGGAAATTTGCTGGGCTGCCGCCTGGGCATCCCCCACTCCCTTCATCTGCCATTATCGCCTTGACCAGTTTGCATTAGGGGATGCAACCTTTGGCCACTGGGTGTGCAGCAGGTTCACCGGGGGTCCACTCCTTCAGCCCAGGCGGGTCCCTCCCATTAGGTTAGGCTTTGGTATGTCCCATACCTGACCGCTGGACCCACGATCAATGAGAATGGGCTTTGCCTTACCTGAAAGCCCTTTCTGATTGTGGTGGGTCCGGCAGTCAGCCCCACCTTGTTTCTGACCCGGGCCGCGTGGTCCTGGGGTTCCTTTCTTGGTCTTTCAGCTCACCGTGTCAGTCTGCTACAAATCGTCTCTTTAGAAAGCTGGGAAGCGACAAGAGGAGGAGGAGCTTCCCAACTAGCAGATTCGATCCAGCAATCGGAGGGTATTAACCCATATCTGACCGCCGGACCAACCACAATCAGAAAGGGCTTTCAGGTAAGGCAAAGCCCATTCTAAAACTAAGTTCCAAAGAATTCCTTGATATTTTTCTCAAGATTCTCTTCAATTGAGGCACCATAATGTGCCACTGAGAGGTTAGCTATTGCAACAGTGCCCTCCTATTGATTGATTGTCAGAAGCTAACTGAGAAGATTATAGATGATGATCACATGACCATAGCTATAAATACATGACAATTGTCAAGTATCCAAATTTTGAAGATGTGACAAGGGATTGCTGCAAGAGTTGTTACTATATTTTTTGGACCACAAGATGCACTTTTTTGTCTCCCAAAAGGGGGCGAAAATGTCTGGGCATCTTATAGATCGAATATTGCTGAAGCCCACCCACTCACCAGTTATTTTTTGGGCTCTGTACGCTCTGTTTTTGGGCTTTTTTTCGGCCTTTTTCAGGCCTTTATTTGGCCCATTTTGAGGCTTTTGGCGCCTGTTTTCAAGGCTTCTTTGGGCCCATTTGGGGGGCTTTTGGGGCCCGTTTTGGGGCTTTTTAAAACCTATTTTGAGGCTTTTGGACCCATTTTTAGGCCTTTTTGGTGTGTTTTTGAGGGTTTTTTGGGCACGTTTTTAAGGCTTTTTTCAGCCTATTTTCCCCCAAAAATGGGCCCCCAAAAGCCTCAAAAATTCCCCCAAAATCTCCTCAAAAATGGCCCCAAAAGCCTCAAAAATGGGCTGAAAAAAGCCCTGGAAACAGGTTGAAAAAAGACTGGGAAAGGGCCAAAAAAAGGCACTAAAAAGGGAGGCCAAAAACTTTTTGTTGTTTTCCTCTTCTAAGTTTAGGTGTGCCTTATAGTCAGGTGCGTCTTATAGTCCGAAAAATATGATAAGTATGAAAACCAGTTGAAAGTCACTTTTTTCAGTGCCTTTGTAACTTTGATCACTAAATGAATTGTGTAGGTTGAGGGCTATTTGTATAGCGATTTAACCAGCCCAGCCCATTAAAACCTTTGAACTTCTCCCTGACATGATAGCAGTTCAATCAATATCTGTTTATTTGTGATAGGCAGTTAGATAGTGGGATAGAACCTATCCTATCAGTTTTGTAGCAATACAGAGCCATTGTGTACTTTAATTTTCAGTTATTTTCAGTTGTGCAATTCACACTAATGATACCTGTCTAATTTTGATTTTCCTGCTCAGGTTCAGCGTAATCCAGATAAAACTACCACATTGAAACTAGCAGATTTTGGTCTTGCAAAACAGGTGACAAGACCAATATTCACTGTATGTGGAACTCCAACTTATGTTGCTCCTGAAATACTTGCTGAGAATGGTGAATATAATTTTTTGCAAAATTTTTATGTTATGTAAGCATTTGATTAATTTTATTTTATTTTGCTTAGCTTTTATCCAAATAGATGTTCTTATAACTATGATTGTGTGGATCTGGCCAAGATTTTTCCTTTTTGCTGTACATTCTTACAACATTATGAATTTGTCCTAGGTATGTCCTTTAGTGTTATATTACAGAGTTGTCAATTTGACCTCTTATTGCTTAGTTGTCTCTTTCTGATGGTAATTATTGAAGAATGCTGAATAGTCTCCAGGAATGCATGTCTGAAAATGCACAAAAGGGTGGTACAGAAATGGGGATAGGGATAAACTTTAGGAATTGTTTTACATCAGTCCCCTTTTTTTTCCTGAAAAAAGTAGGAATTTGTATGCTATGGGAGTACAATTGGATTATGTAGTCTTTGTGTTTTGTTGACAGTATTAATTAGGAAAATGAGCAATTCAGTACACAATAACAGTCTGTATACAAAAGTACACAGTATACAAAAGCAACAATATGCTTTTTTACAAACTTCTGCAGAGCTAGTCTTTCGAGCAGTACTTTTTGAGTTCAGTAGACTGTAGTTATTTAATGTTATATTGTGCTGCTTAATGACAGGGAAGTTTTATTTGATATGTAACTGATCTTTGGTTACTTGCCCCTTTGCCTTCAATGGAGGCATGAAACAAATGAAGGAATGTGTGCCATCATGTTCATCATGATGTATTAATTAGATGGCAAAAATGATTTGGGCAAAAGAGAGGGGTAGAGAAAACAAAAGTGGTGCATGGTATAGAAATTTGCTGGTGTTGCTCAGTGACCTGCATGCGAGCACATGCACAGGGGGGGCAGATGCAGGGGGACGCACGTGGAGGGTGCGCATGTGCAGGGGCCGCTCGTGCATTGCATTTTGGGGGTTTGACTGCGCACGCCCTCATTCGGTTAGCCATCACTGCCCTATAATTTGTAGTTGTAAAAAGAGACCATAGCACACTTCCCTTCAAACTTGCAAGAATCTATTATTAGATTCAATAAAGTAGAATTAGCTCATCAGATTATCATTATCATTAGCTTATCAGGTTTCCTGATAAGGCTGACAGCCCTACTTATAATAGCAACTGCCTCTGTATAAGCTTGGCAAGAAGAGGTGATAATGGACCCCAATCATGGTTGATTAAGTTTAGGATGATTAGAATGTTATTAAATATACTTAGAATTGCATGTGACTTAAGATGTAAGGAATTTATTTTCTGATATTTTATTCGTATTTTAAAATATAAAAGCAAAAATTAAATCACTTGCCAATATCAATATTTTTTCTTTCTCTCAGGCTATGGTTTAGAAGTTGATATGTGGGCTACTGGTGTAATACTCTATATTTTACTTTGTGGCTTTCCACCTTTCCGAAGTCATGAACGAGATCAGGAAGAGTTATTTCAAATTATACAGCTTGGACATTATGGATTTCTCTCTCCATACTGGGATAACATTTCATCTGGTAAGTTTCTTTTAGTAAGTAGGCTAAACAGGTTGTAAAAGTCCCTGTGGATTTTATTCTGCTAGTCATTGCTGACTATAGGGGGTGGTGACTCTGGGCTTGCCCTAGCTTCTGCCAACCTAGCAATTCGAAAGCATGTAAATGTGAATAGATAAATAGGTACCACTTTGATGGGAAGGAACATATTGTAACTGTTGCTACATTTATTTCATATTCTTGGAATTGTAGGAGCATGAGAGTCAATATTTAATGTAATAGTCTGGCAAGCTGTTTTAATTTTTAAGATATATATACATAAGACTGGAAAGATAGCACTGAAGAAGTGTGGCTATTAAACATTTAGAATAGGGGTATCAAACTCAATTTAATTGAGGGCCACATCAGCATTATGGTTTCCCTCAAAGGGCCAGTTGCATATAAGACTGACGATTCACAGCGGCCAGGTGGGTGTGGCTGGGGTAGGTGTGACTGGCTGGTCACAGCTGGGTCACTGCAGCTAGGTGGGCATGGCTGGCTTGACGCCACTCACTGGGCATGGAACGGCTGGGTGGGATGGAACAAATTGCACCGGCTAACACAATATGAGAACAATTCGGTGCCTCAAAAGCCTACCCAAACTGGCGCTGCTAGAAGATGGCGCCACCACCCTGAATCCGCAATTGACCACGGAGCGGATTCAGGTATTTTGGGGTCCATAGGGACTGTTTCTTTAATCTCAGCCTGAATCCCCGATGATGGGAACTCTCCCTCAGCCAGGAGAGGGCATTCTTGCCCTCTGGAACAATGTAGCTGAGGAGAATTTATTTATTTATTTATTTATTTATTTATTTATTATATTTATATACTGCCTTTCTCCCGTAGGACTCAAGGCGGTGTACATTTTAAAAGATCATTCACATGTTCATGTTTAGCCCCGCCTGTTGGAACATCAGGGTCTTGAGGGCACGGCGGAAAGCATGGAGATCAGGGATATTCCGTATCTCTGGGGGCAGTTCATTCCAAAGGGTTGGAGCCCTCACAGAGAAGGCCCTCCCCCTGGGAGTCGCCAGTCGGCATGATTTGACTGACAGTACCCTGAGTAGTCCCTCCCCAGTTAGGTGATGACTAACACCTTGAATCGCACCCGGAAGACCACCGGGAGCCAGTGCAGTTCGCGCAGGAGAGGTGTTACATGGGCGTAACGAGTTGCGCCCATAATCACCCGCGCGGCTACATTCTGGACCAGCTGGAGCCTGCGGGTGCTCTTCAAGGGGAGCCCCATGTAGAGAGCATTACAGTAGTCCATATGGGAGGTGACTAGGGCATGAGTGACTGTACGCAAGGCATCCTGATCCAGAAAGGGACGTAACTGGCGGATCAGGCGAACCTGATAAAAGGCCCCCCTGGCCACGGCCGTCATGTGCTCTTCTAAAGATAGCCGTGAATCCAGGAGGACACCTAAGTTGCGAGCCCTCTCTGTGGGAAGTAAGGTCTCATCCCCAATTGTCAGTGATGGTACCAGCTGATTATACCGGGATGCCGGAAGCCACAGCCACTCGGTCTTGGAGGGGTTGAGTCTGAGTTTGTTTCTCCCCATCCAGATCCTCCAGGCAACGGGACATCACAGTAAGGGCATCATTGGGGTGGTCCAGGGTGGAGATGTATAGCTGTGTGTCATCAGCATACTGATGAACACTCACCCCAAAACCACGGATGATCTCGCCTAGCGGTTTTACATAAATGTTGAATAAAAGGAGTGAGAGGACTGATCCTTGTGGCATCCCACAAATAAGGTGCCTCGAGGTCGACCTCTGCCCCCCAGCCAACACAAACTGCGAACGGTCAGAGAGGAAGGAGGAGAACCACCGAAACACGGTGCCCCCTATTCCTAACCTCTCCAGCCGGTGCAGTAAGATACCATGGTCGATGGTATCAAAAGCCGCTGAGAGATCTAATAGGACCAGGACAGAGGAACAACCTCTGTCCTGAGCCCTCCAGAGATCATCAACCAATGCGACCAATGCCGTTTCTGTGCTGTATCGTGGCCTGAAGCCCGACTGGTACAGATCCAGATAGACAGCTTCATCCAGGTATCGGGGTAGTTGTTGTGCCACCACATTCTCAACAACCTTCGCAACGAAGCGAAGATTGGAGACTGGGCGATAATTTGATAATATAGCTGGGTCCAGGGAAGGCATCTTGAGGAGGGGCTTTACAACCGCCTCTTTCAAGGCGGTGGGAAAGACACCCTCACTCAGAGAAGCATTTATAATCCCCTGGAGCCAGCCTCGTGTAACCTCCCGGGAGGCCAGTACCAACCAGGAGGGACACGGCTCCAATAAACATGTGGCAGCACTAAGCTTGCCCAGAATCCTGTCCACATCCTCAGGAGCCACAGAGTCAAACTCTTCCCAGATAACACTGAGAATTGACGGAGACTGAGTGCCACGGGATCGGAGGCACCAACGGCTGGCCGCTCTGGCATTTTCTGCATTGGGGGCGGCCACGACAATGCCGATAGCCGAATAGAGTGGTCGGCTAAATTGTCGGTGGGATGAGGCCGGCCTGAAGATCTTTACCCGGCCCAGGGTTACCTCAGGGAGCTGCGGAGGTTCCATGGATACTGGGGGGGGGGGGCGCACTGGAGACCTGGATGTTTGCCGGCGGTGGGGGAGGTTACCCCCGATGAAATGGCGACCGCTCTAGGAGGCTGGCTGCCTTGGAAGAGCAATGTTGGTGGAGGGGACAAAAGGCAACGTCTAACATGCCCTGCAGCCAAGCAGAGATTAACAAACTACCAATGAGATCAGGGATTTGGAGGGACTTCCGGTGTCGCTGCGATCTATCGCTGACGGCCTTTTGAAGACCGCCAGCCCAGCCGCCCGTTAAAGAGCCGTTTCGGGTAACAGAAACGGCTCAAAAAACTCCAAGACTTGAAGATCTTGTGAGGAGAGCCGGTGGCTGCAGGTAGAGTCCCCTGCGAGACCCCCAGAAAGTTTTTTTTGCTTCTGGGGAGTTAACAGGGTGGGACTCCCTATCCAAGCCACTGAAGCTCCAGACGACTGGGAAACTGCTAATTGCAGAGCAAGATAGCGCGGCAGCATTACTAGCACCAAACAATAATAAAGAAGAATTGGGACTTCCTGCTAAATAGCAAGTATTAAAAGCTTTGTGAAATATTTGAAAGAATTATAGCTTCAAAGTCAAAGTAATTCGGAATTGAGAAAGGGAAAAAAATGGCGCTTGCTTTCAGCGGAGAGTAGCTGAAAGCTAAAGTAATTTGACTTGTGTATCTGGCTACATTCTAAAGTAACAAATCCGGCTGGAAGAGGGAAAAAAATAACTAAAAAAAATAGAAACAGTAACTGATTGTTATAGACCTGATTGAATCTGGAGAAACTTTTGGGAAGAGTTGCTAGAATTTGTACTGGAAAAGGAAGATTTTTAAGAGGTAAAATGTCAACAAAGCAAGCAGGGGGGGATTCCCCCACTCACAAGCGGAAGCAACCTCAAACAGCGCAGCTGCAAACTCAGACAAAGGAAGAAGGCTCTCAGGATATTATTATTAAAGAAATTAAGAGATCAGAACAGGAGGTCAAAGGAATTATTCAAGAAAAATTTGATGCAATCAGTAAAGATATTCAAACAGTAGTTAAAGGCCTGTCTGAGGTAGTGTTGCAGATTGATAAAAAAGTGGATAACCTTGCCTCAGATGTGGAGACCAAATTTAAAGAATCTGACTTAAGAATTACAAAGGTTGAAGAAATGACACAAAAAATTGAAAATGAGATTACCATGATGCAATTTCGGTCAATGGAATTTGCTATTAGACTCAGAGGTATAAGAGAGAGCAGCAGGGAAGATCTTAGAAAAATTTGTGCTAATGCTTTAGCAGTTTTACTGAAGGTTGAACCTGACGAAGTCCTATGTAAGATTGACAAGGCTTACAGAGTTAACTCTTGTGTGGTAGTACAAAGGCAATTGCCCAGAGATGTGGTGATATATTTTACAGATAGGAGAATAAGAAATGATATTTTGCAAAATTCATTTGTTACTGCTGTTCTGGTGATGGAGTTGAAATTGGAGTTTTCAAAGAATTGCCACCTAAAATGCTAAGGGATAGAAAGGATTTTGGATTTTTGGTGGCAGAATTGAAAAAACAGCAAATACAATTTAGATGGGATGCTCCAACAGGTATAATACTGAGGATACGAGGAGTAAGATACCACTTAAATACCATTGCAAAAGCAGAAGAATTTTATTATAATGTCTTGAGAGCGGGTTCTCCTCCTCCACGTACATCCTCACCAAGAGATAAGGATGTTGAATCACAGACCCAGTTTGATCAAGAAACTATGGCACAAATAAAACAGTTGCAAAAGGAGGCAAGAGAGGCACAGGGAGCTGTAGGTGGCGTTGTGGTTGATCCTTTTGCACCACTTGAAATCTCTCCTTCAGCAGCTAGAATGGCAAAAAGGAGTGAATAAATTTGTTTGGAATGAAAAAAACCGAGAGTGAAAATGAAAATTATGCAAGATACTCATGAGAGGGGTGGTCTTAAACTTCCAAACTTTCAAATATATTATGAAGCAGCTGCATTGACACAAATAAGTGATTGGTTTGGAAAAACTAAGACTGAACTGCTGAATATAGAAAGTCATGACCTTGTTTGGGGATGGCATGCATACCTATTTTATGACAATAAAGTGGATAAAGTGTTTAATAGTCACATACTTAGAAATGCCCTGATGAGAATTTGGAAGAAGCACTGAACCGAGTGGGATTGTAAGATTCCGTTTTGGCTGGATCTTGCTGATACCATGTGGAATACAAATATTAAGTCACTCGGGGGGTTTTTATATAAAGAGCTACTTTATACTGAAGGGGGCAGATGGCAGCTGAAGTCTTTGGAAACGCTGTTGGAAGAAGGGATTTCTTTGACTTGGTTGCAGTACAATCAATTGCAGATGAGATGGAAAGAAGATCAACAAACTGGTTTAATGGAATATGAGGTGGAATTGGTTAGACAGATAAAAGAGATTGGTCCAATGCATATTAAGAGAATTTATAATGTTTTGTTAGAAAGGGATTCAGAAAATGAGTTAAAGATTGTATGATTAAATGGGCACAGAATTTTTCTCAACCAGTTATGATGGATACTTGGGAAAAAATATGGGTTCAGAATGTCAAATTTACACAGTCACAGAATTTGCGAGAAAATTTTTATAAAATGTTTTATAGGTGGCATTTAGGTTCCAAGAAATTGTCTTGTATGTATCCTAATGTTCAACCAAAATGTTGGAGATGTGAGTGTCTAGATACTACATATTATCATATTTGGTGGACCTGTAAGAAAGTGAAGGCTTTTTGGATAAAAATTTGGTGGGTTATGCAAAAAATGGCGAAGATCTCAGCCTTTTTAAAAGACCAGACGCATGAGAATTATATACAGGAATGGAAAAAGTGGATTGATTACATACAGAATAAATATCAGACTAGAAAATATTATGTAGCTTTCAGCTGAGGGGGATTGATTGATGAGTTAGTAAATAGAGAATAAGTAGGGATGAATAACATATATATTGTTTGGAATTATTAGTATTGCATATAGTGGAAGTCAAGGAGGAGGGGAGGGAAAGGGGTGGGGGGGGGGTTGGGGGGGGATTGGGAGGGAATTATATTTTTTGTATATGTATTTTTATAATGTTGGGGAAGGGGGGGAAGGGGGAAAATTTGTATGTGTAAAACTTGTTCAATAAAAAAAACTGGCACAAATAAAACAGTCGCAAAAGGAGGCAAGAGAGGCACAGGGAGCTGTAGGTGGCATTGTGGTTGATCCTTTTGTTCCATTTGAAATTTCTCCTTTGGAAGAAACATCTAAAACCATTACAGAGGAGACGTTGGATCTTGAATTGAGAACATCTAAATTGGAAGAGCAACGTATAACCAGAGCAATGTCTAGACAAATGAAGGAAGCACAACAACAGGAGCAATACAAACCACAACGAGCAAAAAAGCCTAAAGGAAAGGTGCAAGCTGAAATCATGGGAGGAGCTAAACCGAAGATTATTTCTGTGGAAAAGGATCTTCGACAATTGCTTTCAAAATTTCAGACTGGATTAAATAACGCTTAAATTTTTGTCTTGGAATGTGAATGGATTGAACTCTCCACAAAAAAGAAAGAAAGTATTTCACTATTTGAAGCAATTTCATAATGATGTTATTTGTTTGCAAGAAACCCATATAAAACTGCAAGACCAGAAATATTTGATAAATTCAAGATTGGGAATGCAATTTGTCGCCTCAAATTCGGAAAAGAAGAATGGTGTGGTGATTTATATAAATAAAAGACTTTCAGCTAAAATTAGAGAAGCAGATGATTGTGGAAGATATATAGCAATCGAGCTTCTTACAGATAATGGTCCAACTCGGTTGGTTGGAATATATGCTCCAAACCAGCAACAGGAAAGTTTTTATAAGATGCTTCATTTAAAATTTTTGGAATGGAATTATACAACTATTTTAATTATGGGGGACTGGAATGGAGTAATTCAACCTAGAAAGGATAAAAAAAGTATGGCTAAATTAGGGGCTAAGCTACCACAAGCTTTTTTTTGAAATGCAAGAGGATTTGGAAATGAAAGATATTTGGAGAGTCCATAACCCAAATGAATTGGACTTTACTTTTTACTCGGACAGGCATAAATCCTTTTCCAGGATAGATTTTATTTTGTTAACTACTGATTTATTTCCTAAAGTAAAGAAGACAAAGATATTTCCTAGGACTTTGACTGACCACAGTCCGGTCTGGATGGAAATTGAGATGGGGAAAAGAGAAAGAAGATCTTGGAGATTAAACGAAAATTTATTCAGATATGAAAAAAATATAATTGAACTTAAAAAGCACTTAAAGGAGTTTTTTAAACTGAATTTAAATAAAGGTACCCCTATTGAAATAGTCTGGGATGCAAGTAAAGCATATATGCGGGGGGTACTGATTCAAATGAACTCTAAACATAGACAGAATCAACAGAAAAAGAGACCAGACTTGGAAAGAGAGATAAAGAAAAAAGAGCAGCAATTGATACAAAAACCAGAAGACGGAAAATTGCAAACAGTTATAAAACTTTTGAAGGATCAATTTCAAATGCTTATAGCAGATCAAGCAGCAACTAATTTACAATTTGCAAAGCACAATACTTTTATTAATGCTAATAAACCGGGCAGATGGTTGGCATATACTTTGAGGAAACAATTAACTACATGGACTATTGATAGTATTGAGTATGCAGGCAAAGAAGTTTTTCAACAAGAATCAATTAAGAAGGGCTTTTTTGACTATTATACCAAGTTATACGCTAAAGATAATATACAGAACAGTTGTATAGATAAATATCTAGAAGAAAAAAGAGTTTTAAAGGTCTCATCAGTCCAAAAGGAAAACTTGGATCAATTAATAACAGTTGAGGAGATTAGTTTTGC